>BSBK01002494.1:0-270000 GCA_027943335.1 Chamaecyparis obtusa | reverse complement strand
ATGAAGCTACACATATCTAGAATTGGGAATTCTACATTAGATCTGATGGAGAATGGCTACATATAGCCGCCCACTAGTCCCTTAACTCTTGATCAACTGAAGGACAGACATGAACATAATATCACTATGATGGAACTTGCTGCTGCTTGTACCGATGCCAAATTTGAAGACATCAAGGGTTGTGATACTACTAAGAAGATGTGGGACAAGTTAAATCTGATATACAGTAGAAATTTGAATGTCAAAAGAGCCCGAGCTGAAAGCCTAAGAGGTAGATTTGATGATATGAGAATGAAAGAAGGTGAGAACATTGTACAATACTCAAATAGACTAAAAGAGGTGGTACATGCTATTAGAGCATCTGATGGAGTGATTGATGATGAAACAGTGATAAGCAAGATTCTCAAAACTTTGCTACTAGTTTATGCAATCAAGATCTTTGCAATTCATGAAACAAGAGCTACATCCAACCTTACTCTTGACACTCTGATTGGTAAACTTACAACCTTTGAACTAAACAACTTTGATAATAGTGTTTTTCCTTCTATTGAATCCTCTTTCATGTCTTCTTTGAAGATTGGAAAGTCTAGTAGGAATAATAAGAACTATGATAGTGATAGTAATATCAATGATGAACTTGATGAGCTTGAAGCTCTTATGGCTAGAAGATTGCCTGAAGGAAAAGGAAGGTATAGAGGTAAGCTACCCTTGGCATGTTTTAACTGTAAAGAAGTCAGTCACATCACTACTAGATGTCCTCAGAAGAAAGATGATGATAGATCTAAAGATCGATCTGAAGGAAGCTTTGGGAGAAGAGTCAATAGAGGCTACCAACACAACAATAGAGACAATCGAGATGATAAAGGAAAAAAGGTATGTTACATAGCTAAAGATATTGAAACTGAATCTGATTCTGATGATGAAATATAAGTTTTATTTGTTGCAATGAAAGATGACTCAGAGGACGAAGAGAAACATGAAGAGACAACACTAATCTCTAAAGTAAGTAGAAATGATACATGGATCATAGACAGTGGCTGTACACATCATATGACTGGTGATATAGAGAAGTTTGATCATCTTGTTGAATATAATGGAGGATATATGAGAATGGGAAATGATGTGCCTTGTATGGTAAGAGGTAAAGGTTCACTGATGATCAATGATAGAATTCAATGTGAAAATGAATACTAGGTAGATGGATTGAACTATAATCTATTAAGTGTGGCTCAACTAAATAATTCAGGCCACCGACTAGCTTTTGAGAGAAAAAAGGTGAAGATCTATGATGATGAAGGAAGACTTTTCGAAACTGGTACATAATCCAGAGGTAATCTATTCTATCTTGATATGGATCAGTCTTTTTTTTTGTTAATAAAGGATGAAGATGCTTGGTTGTGGCACAAAAGGTTATGCCATGTGAACTTTGACAACATGATCAACATTAGTAAAAAGAAAAGAGTTAGAGGATTGCCTAACTTGACAAAACCTGATCATGCCATATGCCATGAATGTCAGAAAGGTAAGATGACTAAGTCTAGTTTTAAAAGTAAAGACTACTTAACAAAGAAGATACTTGAGTTGGTTCATACTGACCTATGTGGTCCTATGAGAACTTAGAGCTGTTCTGGTGATCAATTTTTTATTCTTTTTGTTGATGACTATACTAGACTGATGACTGTTATGTTTCTGAAAGAGAAATCTGAAGCCTTTAAAATGTTTAAGTGGTATAAAGCTAATGTAGAGAAAGAGACTGAAAAAGAAATAAAATGCTTAAGATCTGATAGAGGAGGTGAATTTATCTTTGATGAATTTACTAATTTATGTAATGAACATGGAATTAAAAGACAAGTCTCTGCACCAAGGACACCTCAGCAAAATGGCATTGCTGAAAGAAGGAATAGGTCTATAATTGACTATGCTAGAACATTGATGATACAAAAGAATGTTGCTCAAACATATTGGAGGGAAGCTATCAGTACATCTGTGTATGTTCTTAATCAAGTACAACTGAAGAAGGACACCAATTGAACACCTTATGAGCTATGGTTTGGACACAAACCTACTATAAGTTATTTCAAGATTTTTGGAAGTAAATACTTTATTTTGAAAGATGAAAGAAATGGAAAATTTGATTCTAAAAGAGATGAAGGGATATTTCTAGGATATTCCTCTACAAGTAAAGCATATAAATGTTTGAATAAGGTTACAAATAAGATAGTTGAAAGTACTAATGTTCATGTTGATGAGTTTGATGACAAGAACATAGAGGAAAGTACAAAGGAACCAGAAGACTATGGTAGATTCACTTACATTGAACATGTAGAGTATCTACCAATGCTGCAAGCTATGACAACTGGTCAACAGGGAAACAATATAGGACAACAGGCAACACAAACTGATGAACAAGATGGAGCTACCAAGCAAGGAAATGACCCTGAGCAAGATGAGCAAGAAAGGAGAAATTGAGTTTTGGCTAGTTTTGTTAGAAGACATCATCCTGAGACACAAATCATTGGAGATAGACATGCTGGAATGCAAACTAGAAGCAAAACAAGACAAGGTATATGTCTAGTTTGTGAATTTGAACCTAAAAATGTGAAAGTTGCATTAGAGAATGAAGAATGGGTTAATACAATGAAGGAGGAAATAGAGAAAATAGAGAAGAACAAAACTTGGTCCTTAGTACCCTGACCTAAAGATAAGAATGTTATTGGTACTAAGTGGATATTCAGGAATAAATTGAATGAAAATGGTGAAGTCACAAGAAATAAAGGTAGATTGGTATGCAAGGGATATGCACAAGAAGAAGGCATTGACTATGGTGAAACATTTGCACCTATTGCTAGATTGGAAGGAGTTAGAATGCTACTTGCATATGCTGCACACAAGAAATTCAAAGTCTATCAAATGGATGTGAAGTCAGCATTTCTGAATGGTATACTTGAAGAAGAGGTCTACATAGAACAACCCAGAGGATTTGTTGATCCCAAAAATAAAGACATGGTATGTAGATTACATAAAGCTTTATATGGCTTGAAGCAAGCACCTAGAGCATGGTATGAAAGACTACATACTTACTTGGTAAGCATTGGATTTGTTATAACAAGTGAAAATAGCAATCTGTATATGAAAGGTGATACTGATGATACTATTATCACTGCTGAAATATTTGTTGATGATATTATTTTTGGAGGCTCAAATCTTGTATGCCAGACATTTGCTAATGAAATTCAAAAGGAATTTGAAATGTCTATGTTCGGAGAGATTAAGTTCTTTCTTGGACTACAAATGATTTAGCAAAGTGATGGAATATTCATCACACAATCTAAATACATAAAGGAAGTATTGAAGACATTTGACATGGAAGATGCTAAACCTGTGGGAACACCGATGGCTATTGGATGCAAATTGACAAAGGAGGATGAAACTATAGAGGTAAACCAGACACTTTACCGATCAATGATTAGTAACTTAATGTATGTAGCTCACAGTAGACAAGATATAGCACATGATGTGGGTATTGTTGCAAGATTTTTTGCTGATCCTAGAGAATCATACATGATAGCTACAAAAAGGATCTTAAGATACTTGAAGAAAATGGAGAATTATGGATCATGGTATCTTAAGGAAGTATGATAGAAAAAGCACCACTGGAGGAGCATTTTTCTTTGGTGAAAAAATCATAACTTGGACAAGTAAAAAGCAAGCTTGTATTTCTTAGTCTATAGTTGAAGCAAAGTATGTTGTTGCTGCTACTAACTGTTCAAACATTGCATATATCAAGCAAGTGTTGGAAGGGATAAATGAGGTAATCACTGACCTGATGATTATATATTGTGACAACACTAGTGCTATTAATATTTCAAAGAATCCTATAATGCACTCTAAGACAAAGCATATATCTATTAAGTATCATTACTTAAGAGAAAAAGTGCAAGAGAAGAAAGTGAAGTTAGAATTTGTCACATCTAAAGAACAACTTGAAGATATTTTTACAAAGCCTCTACCAAAGGACACATTTGAATACTTGAGGACTAGACTTGGGGTCCATCCCCTATCTATCAGTCACTAAGGTGATTTGGTTGTTGCATCAACCTACTTTTATCAGAAGATCATTCATGTTGATGCAGCACAGTTCACACTTTGAATCATATTCAAGGTTGTGATTAAGTTTGGAGAACTTGAACCAATTAGGATATTAGTATACATAGATACAGAGGAGGACAAAATTGTTTGATTATTTATTTCTTTGGCATTGCTATCAAAGGGAGAGATAAATAATATGAAAAGGGACAAGCACCGATGAGAATTATCTAAGGGAGAGACAATCTGAATGAGATATAGTATTGAAGATCAGTTACAAAGAACAGAAGTAGGAACAAGAGAACTGAAAAGATCACAACTACAGAATGGTAAAGTTGTATTATCTAATGTTGTTTAGTAATGTAGTGATTAAAAATATTAAGTCTATCTGAACTTACAACATTTTGTTCACAAAGTTGTAGAATATGTGTTTGGTATGTGTATGGTACATTTCATATTACTTGAGTTGCCATCAATTCCAAAGGGAGAGATTGTTGGACTATAGCTGATTTGGAATCTAATTGAAGAATCCATCATTAAAGATCACTAAGGAATTTCTGATTAGATATGTAATATGATTAAATTAGTATTAAGTTGTCATTGATGTCAACTAGTTTGAAAACACTTATCTTTTAAGTTACTATACTGAGACATCTGAAGAAAGGTGAAAGAGATGAAGAACAAAGAAATCTACATGGGGAAATATGTACATGATAGATGAGGATAAGGAACACATTGAGTAACTTGTTGATGAGTCTATGACTAGATGATATTGACTTTATTATGTTACATTCATCTATGATGAAGTATAGAGCTAAAAGACACAAAGCAGTGTTGTTGGTAAATGAAGCATTTCTAGTATACACGTAAGGAGTGTAGTATATACCGATCAAAGTATTAATCGAGTAGTGTTCACCGACACATTTCTTTGTTAACCAAGTGAAACAGAATGAACTACATGATTAGTTTAGCCGATAGGATTGATGAGCTGTAAAGTACCTCGATTTCAGTGATAAAAGATAATATTTGTTATGAAGATTGACGGCTAACAAAATTAAAGGAAGATCTAATGGAGTAGATTGAAACGTGTTATTGACACATCAGCCGAGAAAGTTTGAAGTGGCAAAATCTATGAATGTGGTTAAGTGGAAAAATTTGATGGAGGAGAAGAAAATGATTTAGTCGTCTATATAAGAGACTATAATTTCATTATGGAATGATGTAGGAAGAAGTAGAAACTGCAGGAATATCATGTGAACAAGGTTTTCATGCATTCTGATCATACTAGTTAAGTAAGAACTGAGCTAGAGAAAAATTACTGAGCTACAAAGAGTAATTACTGACGGACAATAAGTTGATACAATATTGAATCTGAAGTGAAATATTGATCAGAAGGATTTGTATGGACTGAATATTGATCTGTAATCTACAATTGAAGTTGTATTAAAGCAGATCATTTACTGTTACATATTTAACCATTGTATACAATCAAAATCTCTTAACCAAGTGGACTCTGAAAGTCTTATGATGTATCATTCATAGAATGAACATTTTTATCCTATCAACCCCATAGTGAATGCTAGTTGGACGATAAATTCTAGTCTAAAATCCTCTAATAAGGTCACACATGACAGTGTGTTTGTAAACCTTTAACAAGGTTGGGTCTTAACCTTAGTGAAAGTATTTTCAACTCCAAAATCATAATTTCATCCACACCATAAACTAAGTTATAAGGGGTTTCTCTTGTAGTGGTAGGAATACTTGTCCTATAGGAACATAAAGAATAGGTTAACTCAGTATGCCAATCATTCACATATGTTTACTATAATTTTTTCTAAGAATTTTTTCAATTACCTTATTAGATGCTTAATCTTGACCTTTAGAATACAAATAATAAGTAGAAGAAAAGTGTTGTTTGATATGATATTTATCCAATAATTTTCTTACTTGTTTATTTTTTAAAGGAGTTCCATAATCAGACACTATATTTGAAGGAATACCAAACTGAGATATAATATTATCTTGAAGGGAGTTACAAATGACATCAATTGTAGTAGAATGAAGAAGAATATATTCTAACCATTTAGTAAAGTAATCTTTAGTGGTTGTTATATAAGTATGTCCCTGAGAGGGGAGATAATTTACCAATAAGATCCAAGCCCCATAGATTAAAGGGTCATGAAACTACCCGAGGTTGTCTAGTTCACGAGAAGGAGAATGGATCAAATTCTTATTGTGTTGACATTGAGTACTCTTTTGATAAAATCCAAAGAATATTTCTCCATAGTTTTCCAATAATTTCCCACATGAAGTAACTTGTTAACTAAAGACTTTTCTTTGAAATGTCCCCTACAAGAACCTAAAAGAGCTTGTTCAAGGGTTGTGAAGATTTTAGATTTCATAAGACATTGTAAAATAAGTCTATTGCAAGAGCATCTATAAAGAACATTGGAAAGAATAATGTATCATCTAAAAACAAATTTAATTCAAGCTGTAGTTTTTCTTGTAGCATATTCAGGAAAAGTACCATCTTGTACGTAATGGAAGATCTAAATACCATTTATCTTAATAAAGATTAAAGAAATAAGTCTCATGGCTAGAACTTTTAGAAATAGTAAGACTCACAAGATTATGTTTGTAAAATTGATAGCTATCAGTATGATAATCAATTTAAATAAGACATGTGGCACTTTCCATAGCATTTGCATGTCTAATATATTTATGATGTAGAGAGTTAATAGTGCAAGGGAAGTTAAGACAATAAGATAAAGGAATTATAATTATTGAAGGAGATATCAAATTTACACCAACACCAAATCTAGTTCAACATCTAAATCCATCAAAGTATAATTCCCATGTATTAGAAACATCTATTGGGAAAAAAAAATCATCATTAAAAGAAGAATTCAATTAGAAGTACTAATGAATGAAGGTGCTTTAGCTAGGTGATTAGTTAAACCTTGTCCCTTTATTTCCTTTTGTGAGATAAATTTAAGATAAAATTAACTTAACATCATCACCCATTTAGTAAGCCATCCAAAAAGATTATATTTTGAGAAAATATGTCTTAAAGGATCAAATTTTATGATAAGATTTTTTTAGCATTAAGAAGATAATGTCTCAATTTTTGGGTATTAAAAACTAAAGAAAGACATTGTTTTTCCTATTGGAGTATATCAAGTTTCATAATCAAGAAAGGTATGAATAATTTAATACACAAGTCACTATTTTTAATTTTGATCATGTTGAGCTAGAATAGCTGCAAGAGCATGAGAGGAAGATGAATTACATAGAAAGAAACATTAATTAGGTAGAGAAGGTTGTGAAATCAGAGTATTCAAATGATGTTGTTTAAATTGCTTAAAATCTTTTTGACACTCTGCATTCCATGAGAAGGTTGTTGGAAATTTGGCTAAGTAGGATATCAAAATTTTGTCACTATGGCAACATACACTCAACATGAAGATAGCATAATCGAAGGAAGCAGTCTTGTATGAACGCATTAGAAAATTGTCTAAGTACATCATTGTTTACCAGTCTAATCAGAGACAATTTTTGTTAGTGATGTTCATAGAAGAAGGTTTAGTGCATGTGCACTTGAACATGGATCATTCTATGTATATCAAAGCCACATATGAGAGTGCAAGTCTATACAACATGTACGGAAGAAGATATTAAATATTTACAGAGACAGTGTTGAGCCGACCTAAACAGAGCAGAAGAGAAAATATGATTACATTGATTTAAGGGATTATTTGTTTTATCAAAAAAATGACTTAACTATGTAGGAACGACATCCTAGATGTTAACCCTAAGGAAACATGAATTGATTTTATATTTTGTGAAAATTATAAGAATTGTAAGTCATCTGGAAGTTACTTTTGTAATAACTTGTATATATGTAAGAATTATGTAATGTAAAATGTAAAAATTATATATAGAAATTGTAATAAGTTGACATATGATGTGAAGTTGTATATTGTAAGAAGAAAAAAGTAATAGCTGTATGTGAAAGTGAAGAGCCTACAAAGCTAAATTAGAATGGGAAAGCTCTTCGGAAATAGTAAAAGGTTTTGTATTTTACCTTTGTATCAGAAGCTATTATTGTATATTGCATGTTTAGACAATGAGCTCATCTTGAAAACATTTTTTTTTAATCAAAACTCCTAACAGGTTTGAGGCTTCTAACAAAGCCTAGAATCCTTTAATTAGGAAAAAGACACTATATGTATGTAATAGACTCCTAACAGGGTCATAATCCTTAACCAGATACTTTTGATTAGTGGATCAGTTGTGCGTATCATCCCCACCAGGGTTTTCCCTTGGAAAGGGTTTCCTCGAGAACAAACATGGTGTTACGAGTTTATTTTTTTTATTGATATGCTTGTTATTCGGTTTACTTAGTTTGGTTTCTTATGCAAGCTTCAAGTTAATTTCTTATATCCATAATTGGGCAAAAGTAAAATTTTGTGAAATACTAATTCATCCCCCCCCCTCTCAATATTTCCTATTTCTAACAAAGGTATTATCCATTTTAGCAATGAAGTAAAGGGAATTTTTTATCTATAACGTGTGATACAAACCTACAAATAGCTTGGATTTTTCCTTGTAGAATATGAAGTTGCAATATATTTTTGGGAGGTGGCATATTGATAATAGCATCAATATTTTTAGTATCCACTTTAATAACCCTATTTAAGATTATAGACCTGACAATTTTTCCACCATCCACACCAAAAGAACATTTTTGAGGATTCTGTTAGGAATAACAGTCCATAATACAACTGAGAGGGGGGTGAATTAGTTGCATGATAGAATATAAAACATTAAACTTTAAGCTCATCAATATTAGATCTAATGAATATAATGAATGCCAACATAATAACACAATATTTTGGTTACAGGGAAACCCTGTTAAAGGTAAAAACCTTGGTGGGAATTAGCACCCACTAATGATGTATTGAGAGTATAGTAATCCTTGTTAGAAGATATAGCTAGCCCTATTAGGAGCTTATTGAAACATTACAATACATATTCCTTGTTAGAGGAAAGACCCTGTTAGGAGTCAAGAACAATAGAGGGCTCACTACCCAAGGCTCATTGCCCAAAGAAGGTTAAATCCACCTTCAGAACTCACTAGTTCGCAACAGGTGTATATGAATAAATACAAAATCTTTGAACTGTTTACCAATAACTCTCTTTTCTTGATTAGTTCCAATGAATTCCACTGGTAATCCTCTGCTCTACATATAGCATACACAAGTTTTCAACCTTCACAACCTCCTTATTTCACATATATTCCATCCATATCTTTTCAAAAGAAAAGACCTTTCATTTATACCTTATTACAATTTACCAAGATTAGGTCAGCCCATAAGGCTTTCCTAATTACAAAAAATTACATAAACCCTTGCTAAGATACACATGGTATCTATAAAAATTATACAATGATTACATTACAACAAATAGGGACCGACATCCTTGATTTATGGTTGCCAAAAAAAACACACACTTCATTCCCTAAGTCAGCTTCAGAATAAGCCATCGCTAGAGCACACACCATAGATGACATCACCAATCACTCCATATCTTGTGCTGACCAATGAGTATCCATAGTACCTCTTCCATCATTGTTCAAGTTCACATACCTTGAATCCAATCCCTCTGAAAGATATATCAAAATCTCAGAGACTGACTCTGATAATTCTCACTGTCATATTCCAATGACCAGTCTTTACCAAAATAGATGTAACTCTCTTAATATGAAAAAATTAATGATGTGATCTTAGATATAAGATCACAACATCCTTTTGAGCTCTTATCTAACTTTGTAGCATCTGAAACATCTATACACTAGCCCTACACTATGATTACCAATCTGGTTCCTTCATAGAAGCATATGTTGACATTAGTGACAAAACACAAATGACAATAGTATGAGTACCTATTTAGTAACATAGTGATTAAACTTATTAAATGTCTCAATCACCACCCATGCATTAGCAATATCTAACAATCTCCCCCTTTGGCATTGATGTCAACATATGGGAAAAATCTTATCCCAAAGTTGTATCAACCCAAAAGTCCTTCAATTGAACAATCTCCCCAAACAGTGAGGATTTTCTCATAACAACACTCCCCCTTTGACAACAATGGAAAAGGGTGCCAAATTGCTTCACATATAAACTTTCTTCCATGATCACTCCCCCTTAAGGAGTAGATCCCTATGTCTAATCTAGAAAATGATGATGCTCTGAGCACTTCTGGACTGATGCATCTCTGCATCATTTAGTTCTGACTAGGAGGGCCCTAAACCCCTAATATACCTCTGAGATATTCAAACTTGATTTCTTTTTTTGCCACCTTGTCTCTCAAGAAGTGATACTTGATATAAATGTGTTTAGTTTTAGAGTGCATCACCAGATTCTTTGACATGTCTAATGTCCTGGTGTTATCACAATGGATAACCATAGGCTCATTAAAAGTTATTCCAATGTCTATCAGCATTTGTTTCTTCCAAAAAATCTAAGTGCAATTTATAACAGCAACAAAATATTTTGATTTTGTAGTAGATTGTGCTATACAATCTTGTTTCTTACTTAGCCAAGAAACCAAAATTTTCCCAAGGAAAAATGCACCACCACTTGAACTTTTTTTGTCATCAATCTTTCCTACCCAATCAGCATTAGTATAAGCATGAAGTTCAAATCTATCATTCCTGTCATACCATAAACCATAGTCTATGGTTCCTTTGAGATACCTCAATATTCTTTTAATAGCAGCTAGATGAGTCTCTATGGGTTCTGCCTAATATCTAGCCACAATTCCAATAGCATTAGCAATATCTGGTCTAGTGTGAGTTAGATATTGTAGCCCTCTAACTATTGATCTATACAAAGTCTGAAAAACACATTTTGATTCATCATCAATTGTTAGCTTGTTTCCAGTCACCATAGGTGTTCCTACTAGTTTACAATCTTCCATACCAAATTTCTTAAGCAATTCTTTGAGATACTTGGTCTGAGAAATGAAAATATCATTCTCATTCTGAGTTATTTATAGTCCAAGGAAGAATTTCATTTCACCTATCATGGACATCTCAAATTCACTTTCCGTTTCTTTAGCAAACTTCTTACATAGATCATCATTACCTCCAAAGATAATGCCATCCAAAAATACTTCTACTATTAGGATTCCATCTTCAATAGCTCTTAAATACAAATTACTATCTGCATTGCCTTTTCTAAATCCAAGTCCAAGTAGATACTTGTCCAACCTTTCATACCAAGCCTTAAGAGCTTGCTTCAACCCATACAAGGATTTCTTCAATTTGCACACCATGTCTTTGTCTTTGCATAGAGGAAATCCATCTGGTTGTTCTATGTATACTTCTTCAAGATCTCCATTTAGAAATGTAGATTTAACATCCATTTGATATACTTTGAAGTTTTTATGTGAAGCATAAGATAGAAATAATCTTACTCCCTCTATTCTAGCAACAGAAGAAAATGTTTCTTCAAAGTTTGTGCCTTCTTGTTGTGAGTATCCCTTACACACTAGTCTTTCTTTGTTCCTTACAATTGTTCCTTCTTCATCCATTTTGTTTCTAAAGACCCATTTTGTTCCTATAACATTTTTATTTTTAGGTCTTGGAACCAATTCCCAAGTATTATTTTTTGTTATCTAATCCAATTCTTCTTTCATGACGTTTATCCAAGATTCATCTTTAAAGGCTTCATCTATATTTTTTGGCTCAACTTGAGAAATCAAACAAATTTCTTCTCTAACTTTAGATCTAGTTAGTACTCCCTGACTAGTATTGCCAATAGTTTTGTTTTGAGGATGGTTATTTTTTACATACCTTCAAGTTTTAGGAGTTTCAGTAGTCTTTCTTGTATCATCACAAGCCTCTTTTTCACTTTCTACCTCAACAAGTTCTTCTTCTTTGGTAGCAGTAGAGGTTTCCTTCACTTTTGATATCTAACTATTGTCACACATTCTTTCTTGTATCTAAAATTTCTCATCTATTCTTACATTGTTACTTTCAACCATCTTCCTTAATCTCAGATTGAAACATTTGTATGCCTTTCTTTTAATAGAGTAACCAAGGAAGATACCTTCATCACTTCTAGCATCAAATTTCCCTATCTCATCATCCCTCTTGATATAACATTTGTTACCAAAAATTCTGAAATATTTTACAATAGGAGTGTGATCAAACCATAGTTCATAGGGAGTCTTACTTGTGCCATCTCTAATTTGAATTATGTTTAATGTGTACACTTCTGTTCCAACAGCCTCTCTCCAATGTACATGAGATACATTTCCTTCAATCAGCATTGTCCTGGTAGCATCAAGTATAGTTATGTTTATTCGCTCTGCTATCCCATTTTGTTGTGGAGTCCTAGAAGTATATGTTTGTCTTTTTATCCCATGCTCTTCATAGTATGAATTGAATAAATCTGATGTAAACTCTCCACCTCTGTCTGATCTTAAACACTTTATTTTCAGTCCTGATTCATTCTCTACCTTTTCTTTAAACAACTTGAATTTGTGAAATGTTTCTGATTTCTCTCTCAAATAAGTAACCCACATCATTCTAGAAAAGTCATCAACAAAGAGTATAAAATACCTTTCACTGTAGTATGACTTTGTTCTTGTAGGCCCACATAGATCTGTATGTACCAGATCCAACTTTCCTTTTGATGTAAATGTTTTTCTTTTATGACTTCTTTTAGTTTGCTTTCCCATAACACATTCTCTGCATATAGTGTTAGAAGGTTTCACAATCTTCAGTAGATCTCTTACTGCATTAGCCATACTTTCTTTCACAATGTTATCAAAGTTAACATGACAAAATCTTCTATGCCATAACCAACTATCATCTACCTTCACAATAAAACAAGAGGCTCCAAATGTGTTTAGTTTAAATACATTACCTCTAGATCTTGAACTAGTAGCAATCATCTTCCCTTCCTTTCTTCTGATAAAGCACTTACCATTAACAAAAATTAACTGAAAGTTTTTATCAATTAACTGTCCAACACTCAACAAGTTATGTTTCAGTCCTTCAACAAGTAGTACATTGTCTGTATTAGTCTTACCATCCAAAGTGATGGATCCTACTCCTATGATGGATTTTGGGAGATTGTCCCCAAACCTTACAACACCTCCATCATAATTTAATAATTTAACAAACTTGTTCTTATCACCAATCATGTGATGAGAACATCCACTATCAATTATCCATTCAGTTTTCTTGTCAACATGAGATACTAAGGCTTTTTCCTCATGAACTGGTTCATCTTTAATAGCAACAAATCCAATCTCTTCATTGTCTAAATCATCATCATCAAATATTCCTTCACTAGCATAATAACATTCTTTGTCTCTTCTAATCTTTCCATAATCAGGTTTGTACTTAGGAATTCTTGTAGGACATCTAGATGCAAAATGACCTATCTTATTGCATGAAAAACATTTCAAAGGTAATTTTCCTTCAAATTTTCCCTTACCTCTTTTCTCTCTTCTAGCTATTAGTGCAACAAGTTCTTCCATCTTCTTTTCTTCTTCCATTATCTTCTCCCATTCCTTAGCATACTCACCAAGCTCTTCTTTTGGGTCTTATTTGCTTGTGCTTGAAAGTACAGATACTTTCTTGTGTGTAGATGCCCTAAATGCATATTCAACTTTAGGAACAACTTCTCATAATTTCATAGCTTCAAAGGTAGTTAATTTTGTAATCAACATCTCTCTACTAAAGTTTGGAGTTAGTGGTATAGTTTCTTGAATTGACATTGCCTTGAATTTGTAAGTAGGAGTTAGAGATCTGAGAATCTTTGCAACGACTTCATCTTCATCATAAGTACCTCCATAATTTATGATTCCAACTATAGCTTTTGTAACCCTTTGAACATAGGCTTTGATGTTTTCATCTTCATTCATTTTTAGCTTTTCCATCTTTGTCTTCCAGTTTTGTAATTTTGCTTGTTTGGTATACTTGTCTCCTTCATAGAGTGCCTCTAGTCTATTCCAAATTTCATGTGCCGAATCTAGATCTTTAATTTTAGTAAACTCACCCTTAGATAGTGCACTGATCAATGCTTCTCTTGCAACCATTTTGCATGAAAATAACTTCTTTTCATCTTCATCAATTGTTTCCAAGTCATTCTTAGCTTTTAGAGATTCCTTCCTCTTCACAATCATCCAGTAGTCAATGCCCATGCATAGCAGATGTGTTCGCATCTTTTTCTTCCAACTGTCAAAGTTTTTAGGATCAAACTTAGGACTTTCCTTCCTATAGAATTCCATTTCCAAGATCACCTCAAGCGGTTAAGCTTTCTCTCTGAGGACCACAAGCTCTAATACCAATTGTTAGGAATAATAGTCCACAATACAATTGAGAGGGGGGGTGAATTAGTTGTATGATAGAATATTAAACTTTAAACTTTAAGCTCTTCAATATCAGATCCAATGAACATAATGAATGTCAACATAATAACATAATATTTTGGTTATAGGGAAGCCCTATTAAAGGTAAAAACTCCGGTGGGAATTAGCACCCACTAATGATGTACTGAGAGTATAGTAATCCTTGTTAGAAGATATAGCCCTATTAGGAGCATATTGAAACATTACAGTACATATTCCTTGTTAGAGGATAGACCCTATTAGGAGTCAAGAGTAATAGAGGGCTCACTTCCCAAAGAAGGTTAAATCCACCTTCATAACTCACTAGTTCACAATAGGTGTATATGAATAAATACACAATCTTTGAACTATTTACTAGCAACTGTCTTTGCTTGATCAGTTCCAATGAAGTCCACCAGTAATCCTCTTCTCTACATACAATAGACACAACTTCACAACCTTCACAACCTCCTTATTTCACATATATTCCATCCATATATTTTCCAAATAAAAGACCTTTCATTTATACTTTATTACAATTTACCAAGATCAGGTCTGCCCATAAGGATTTCCTAATTACAAACAATTACAAAAACCCTTGCTAAGATATACACGATATCTATAACAATTATACAATGATTACATTATGACAAATAGGGACCGACATCCTTGATTTATGCTTGCAAAACAAAACACATGCTTCATTCCCTGAGTCAGCTTCAGAATAAGCCATCACCAGAGCACACACCACAGATGATGTCACCAATCACTCTGTACCTTGCGTTGACCAATGAGCATCCATCAGTAGCTCTTCCATCATTTTTCAAGTTCAAATACCTTGAATTCAATCCCTCTTAAAGATATATCAATATCTCAGAGACTGACTCTGTCAATTCTCACTATCACGATCCAGTGACCAATCTTTACCAAAATAGTTGTAACTCTCTTAATATGAAAAACTTAATGATGCAATCTTAGATATAAGATTAAAACATCCTTCTGAGCTCTTATCTAAGTTCGCAGCATCTGAAACATCCGTACACTATGATTACTAGTTTGGTTCCTTCATAGAATCATATGTTGACATTAGTGACAAAACACAAATGACAATAGTATGAGTGCCTATTCAGTAACATAGTGATTAAACATATTAAATGTCCCAATCACCATCCATACATTAGAAATATCCAATAGATTCAAATGCATGCTATACATACAAAATTGTTCAAAGAGTTTTCTAAGAACATGAACATGGCATGCATGAAAAATAGACTTGGCTATAATCTCATCACCATAATCTTCTAGGATCTTGTGAATATAATCATGAAAGATAAGTCTCATAGCACATTGATAAGTAGGACCAAATTTTTTCAATCCAAACAACATGAAACCCAACAAAATATTCCCCAACAAATTATGAAATCTTTTCTGTATTGACCTTGAGGAGGGATGAATATTTCATTATAGCCAAAGAATCCATCTGTGAAGGATAATAAAGCATTGCAGGCTATGGAATCCACAATTATGTCAATATTTGGAAGGGGAAGGTAATCTTTTAAAGAGGCTTTCTTTAAATCTTGAAAATCAGTACACATTCAAATGCCATCCCCACCCTTAGATACAAACACAATGTTTGAAATCCAAGGATATTAATTAATGGGATGAATGAAACCAATATCAAGAATCTTTTCAATTTTAACTTTCACGAGTAAGCAAATCTTGAGATTCATTTTTCAAATTTTCTACTCCACTATTTTGTGTTCAAAAGAAGAACAATATTATGGGTTACAATGTTAGGGTCAATTCCAAACATGTGAAAATAAAACCAAAATAATGTATTAGGAAATTCATGAAGAAGAGAAGTAATCTCTTTTTGTTCATGCTCATATAAACATTTTCCATTTTTTATCACTTTTTTTTGAATTGTAAGGATCCATTGGCACATCAATGGTATCAGTAATCAAAAGATTACTTTTTTTAGGGATATTAATAGGTAGGGTAGGTTCATGTATCTTTTTGGAATTATAATATTTCCTAAAGTATGCTTGGGCATTAAGAAAATAAGGAAATCCCTGATTATGATGATAAAATGGGAGATTATCATAAGCTCCCAAAAATTCAGCCAAAGCATCATTGATACTAAAAATGTCCAAATAAAGTATTTTGGAAATGGTATCATAATCAAAATTCAAAATTCAAGTGTATCGATGTATCAAGTATATACCCTCCCATACCATGTCAAGTGTATTGTTTCTGCATTAATAAAAAGTAGGGTGGTTAGGTTTCTTACCATAAATTTTGGATCTACCTTCTGATCTTAATGGACTTCTCAAGTTTAGATTAGGATGAATCACTGGTTTCAAATATTCCTTGACCTATGTAACCAAGACCGGTTGTTTCTTTGAGTCTTCTTGGGTTCTTCAATTGTTCATCAATTCTTTGCAAGATTTCATTGTATTGCTTTAGTTTTTCATTTTCTTCTTTCTTACTTTGTAATTCCTTCTTCAATTTCTTATTCTCCTCTCAAAGTCTTTCATTTTCACTCACAATTTATTGGTTCTCCTCAATTGTATCATGAAGGTACTCATGCATGATATCATTCTCTTGAGATGTCCTAAATAATTATGTTTTCAATTTGGCTGAGTTAGATATCTAGATGTTGTCATTATCGAAACATATGATCTACATGAAGACCGCAGCTGATAGAGAGCAAGTATGATAGAGCACAGAGCAAAATTGTCTAAGTGTGTGCAGTATTTTCTCAGTGTAACATGACATAGTTTTGATTGGCAACATCGATTGAAGTAAGTTTAGTCCTTGCACACTTGAACATAGATACTATGATGCATATTGAAGACTTTCCTGAGAGTGCAAGTCTATATGACATGTATGGAAGAAATTATTATAGTATTACCAGAGATAGTGTTAAAGCCGGCTAGATAAAGAATGAAGACAGAACATGTAAAGAGTTAAGGGATTATTTTTTTTATCAAAATAATGTCTTAATAATATAAAGGGATGACATCCTAGATGTTAAACTTTGGGTAAATATGTATTTTTTGTAAAGCTTTATACTTTGTAAAACTGACTGTAAGAGTTATTAGTCCTAATAACTTGTATAAATGTAAGGTATATGGAATGCAGAGAAGAAGTTGTAGTTATAATGATATAGATGATATAGCGAACATATATGTCATATATGTGAAAGGTATTGATGAGAAGTTGTGAAAGAAAAACAAGCAGTATAAGGTTATGTACCTTTCCCTATTTTGTAATCAGTAATTATTGTACATTACTTGTTTGGGCAGTGGGCTCATCTTGTAATCATTCCATTTTGTACTACCAACTCTTAGCAGGGTTGAGGCTTCTAACAAGGCCTATAGTCCCTTAATCAGGACTAAGACACTATATCTATGTAACAGGCTCCTAATGGAGTCAACATCCTTAATAGGGTACTTTTGATTAGTGGATCTTTGTGGTTACCATCCCCACTGGGGTTTTCCCTTGGCCAGGGTTTCCTCAAGAACAAATAATGTGTTATGAGTTCTTTTGCTTTACTGTTATGCATGATCTTTAGTTTACTATGTTATGCATGTATAAACATAATCTATTATATCCATAATTGGGAAAAAGTAAAAATTTGTAGAATACTAATTCACCCCCCCTTTGAGTATTCCCTATTTCTAACAATTGGTATAAGAGCTTAGTTACTCAGAAAAGAATCATTCAGAAAAATCCTAGCAGCTTGAGTAAGATCTCTATGGATATGGATCAGCTATAGAAGAATCTTGAAGAAGCTCTTGAACATATTGATATACTCGCTAAAGAAAGATATACTCTGAAAGGAAAATATGATGATGCAAAGAACCTCATTAAGAAGCTAAAAAATAAACTAGATGAACTTAAAACAGAAAAGGAATATACAATTAAAATTGAAGATTATGATGATAATTTGGAAAAAGAAAATGAGATCCTTAAACATGAATTAAAGATAGTGAATCTAAAGTTAAGTTTGAAAGATGGAAATAGCAAGGATGAAGTAAATCTAAAATCTGAGAAAGAAAATCTGAAATTTGAGAATGAAGACCTGAAATCTAAACTTTGTAAAGTGATATATGAACTTGAGAAAACCAAATTGTAGTATGCTAAACTTGAAAAGTACAATACAATTGTGAAAGGTGAATTGACTCAGTCTAAGAAACAACTTGAGAATCTATATTCTACTAGTGAGAAGATTGATGAACAAATATCTTATCAAAAGCCATTCTATGATAAAACTGGTCTTGGATTTAACTCATCTAAGGTAAGTGAAGAAAGAAAGGAACCAGATCTGAAAGTTTTTGAAAACATAGAAGAAAAGAAATCTGATGAAGCTAACAAATCTAAAGACATGCCTAAAGAAGAAGAACTACCTAAGAAAGAAGAATCACCTAAAAGTACGTAGAGAGAATTTAAAGGTAGATGTTTTGCATTTAATACTTTTGGTCATATGAAGAAAGATTGTACAGATAAGAAATTTAAACCTCTTAGTGGTTATTGTTATAATTGTCATGGTTTTGGACATAGAGCTATTGAATGTAGGAAGCCTAAATTTAATGAGAATAATAATAGTAGTAAAATGTTTAGAGATACTAACCATGAAAATGAGGAACCTATTGAAGATATGAGTAGAAGAAATGAAGTAGTATGTTATAGATGCAACAAGCTTGGACACATTACCAAGAATTGTAGATCACAAATCAACCAAACTAGACCATGATATGGAAACAATGGAGTAGTTTGTTAGATATGCAACAAATTTGGTCATATAGTAAGGTTTTACAGAATGAACAACATGAGAAACCCTAATCCTAGAAGTCATGCAAGGAGAAATGAGAATGTAAGCAACAGTCAAGGAGGTTACTGTAGTAATTCAGAAGAAGTGAAGTTTATTAAAGCCACAGATCAAGGAGACACATTCAGAACTGAAGGTAATTAGAAAGGTGAAGTATCTAATGGTAAGAGTGAATCTCTTCCTAACCCATCTCAAAGTACTTAATTCATGAAAAATGTAGTAGAATAGGAACTTAGGATAGTGTAGAAGTTATTATAGGATGAATTGAGTCTTGCACAGTTAATGCAAGGTATAATATGATGTAATCATGCTATGGTTAAGAGCGCATGAGATAATATGATGTTATGTGAGATTGCAAGAAGTTTTAAGTTTTGTAGGTAAGCAAGAACAACTTTTTGGAAAGAAGTGGCAAAAGAATTGAATGCGATGTCAAAATCTTGTGAGATTGAAAGGTTAAAAGCTTGTGATTGGTATTGTTTGATCATTAAAGTTGTAGTACCCCTCTATTTCCCTCATCTTGGTAAGAACGCTCTGGTAAGCACTATTGTTATTTCTTGCAAAACTTTTCGTAGATTTTATGCGAAGTTATTAGTTATCTTGACTTTAGTTCATCAACTTAATTAGAATAGATTCCATCTTCAATGAATTCATGGAATATGTTAATTTAAGACATAGTTTTGAAGTAATATTACCTTTGGCTAACTATTGTGGTATTAGAACATGAAGATATATACCTGTGCTTACATGATAGTATTAATGTTACTCTAGGATGCTTGGAAATTTTATCTGAATTATGATTAGGAAGCTTATGAGGATTGGAATATTCCCCTAATGAATAATAGAATGTGTCAATTTAACATGCATAGTGTTGAGACATTTTAGAGAAAAGATAATCTATGGTCATTAAACAAGAGAGTAGTAAAACTAATAGAATCCTTAAGTTATTTGGAAATATTATATATTATGATGGCTTAACTCGAGATAGGGTGATGCATTTACATAGATGATTCATGATGATTGAGTACCATGTGTTAAATTGAGATAATGTTATTACAAGATGATACATTCTGACCTGATTTGATGGAAGGCCCTGGTGCATTGGTACTACATCTTATTTGGGTTATGTTTTACTTGCTAAGATCTTAGATCTTATATTGATATGTGCGACTTGATGCAGATAAATTGAGGTAATTTAGATAAATGAAAATTATGATATGCTTTAGAGTTAGAGAGTATAAAGGAATATGGACTATGTGGAATGGAGTTATGAAACTTGGTCAGGAGGTATTTTCAATTACTATATATATTGTTTGATCAATTTTGGATTTGGAGAAATGTAGATTTATATATGTGAATGAGGTGATGTGGTATGTAGACTTAATTGTGGTATATGTACAAATGGGTTTATATGATGCTTTAATTGGATTATATGCATGACATATTATTGGAATTACTGATATTATCTTGAGTGTGCAGGGATAAAACCATGGAATTTAGGGGGAGCCAAGCTAACATGTTTTGTGTCTCCCATGACACCAAGGTTGTGTCCAGAGGGAGACAAGAGCTCATTTTGGATGTGTTTTATTTCATGAAGTGAATGTGTGCGTGTTGTGTACTTTAATTTATTTCTTCTTTTTATATCTTGTGAATTTATATGTGACATGTCAAGTGTGTTGTGAAATGTTCTTACTTATGTTAGTGTAATGTGTTGGCATGTCTCATGGGGAGCTTGAAGGGTCACCTAGTTGTCTTTCCCTAGAAGAGCCACTTGATTAGAGAGCCAAGGAAGAGTCACATCCATGCCAAATCTATAGGGTAGCTTTGTAGGGTGTTTTGAAGACTCATGTGGACACATTGGGTAGTGTTTAGCACAAAAATGTCAAGTCCCCTTGATAGACCATTGGGTAAGGGGTATTTTTGACTATAGGACACCTTACTTTTGACTTGGGAGAGCCCCCAAAAGTGGGTTTTCCAAGGATGAAAATCCACTCTTGGGGGACTCACCTTGGGAAGACCATCCAATAGGAGGTCAAACCCATACCTTTTTTCACATTCTTGGTCTCCACCTCATTTATGAAGGGAGACAAGGAGAGATGGGAGAACTCCATGAACCATACCCATTAATGAGGATTTGGTGAAAAATCCCTTTTAGTAGGATTTTTGGGGAAGGTATTGGGTTGACACCCAGTCTCTAGTTTTAGAGAATTGTTAATTTGGAGGGAGCCTTGGAAAGTGGATAGCTCTTCTACAACAATCTTCCATTTAGCATTGCACTTTAGGTTGGTGAAATTTCATTCTCACTCTTTTATTTTGTTTTCATGATGAGAGAAAGAGCTCTCTTGTAGCTATTTTCTTGTATGCAAAACTCTTGGTATTCCTTTGTATTGTATGTGCGAGCTTAGTAATGTAGTGTTAATGGAGGCTTTTTTTCTTGTAGTGTTTCCTTTCTAGGGTTGTTTTAATGGGAGTTCTTATTTTCATTCTCGTTGGGTGGGTCTTAGTAGATCTAGTTTGTAAATGGCCACGAAGGTAAAATTTATGATGCAAAGCCTTGTGTGAAGGAAAGAATGACTTGCTGTCCCTAATTTTCCCATAGGGGGATTCATGTTAAATGGTTATAGTAGTGTCCCATATATGTTGTTGTTTCATGAAGTTCTATGTTGTATATGCAATATTTGAGGGCTGCATGTGTGTTCCCTAGTTAGCTTGGCTCCCCTTGCTCGGGGGTTGGCTAGGACCTACGAGGTCTCATGATGCCATATGGTAGGGAGGAGAGTATTCCATGGATTGTTGGTTTTTGATATGCAGGTTTTTGGTTGAGTAGAGATAAGCTTTTAGTTTTAGGAATCCTAAGTGTTGCAGCCCTCTTGAAGAAAAGAGCAATGAGGTGTTTCCTAGTTTGTTTTGTAGAAAAATATGCGGATAAACTATTTGTTGTATTTAAAGTTATTTGACTATGTAATGTAATCTAATGATGTATCTCATTTGAGTATGAGTGTAAAATGATTTATGTATAATATATGTTGTTAACTTCTATTCATGTTTGTAATGCAACTAAAAAAAACTATTTGTAGTTTTGTGTTTGCAGTTGTAGAAAGTGTTTGAAAACATTAGTAAGGTTTGACTTAAACTCAAAATTTACATTTAGAAAGTTGATTAAAGGAAAAACTTATTCTATGGTAGTTGAGTTCTTGCCCAGAAAAATATGGGCATGAAAAAAGCAAATACAAGTGTTAGGGAGATCAAGAAGTAGTGATTGAGAGTAGTTTGCAAAGATTTGGTGAAGGAACTTCATGCCAAATCTACGCAAAACCCTAAATCATGGAATTAAGGTATTTCACTAAGAAAATCTATCATTCAGTTAGAGAATTTTTAGAAGTCATGGATGTTTCATTGGCTCACAATATAAGAGATAAAATTAGACCTAAGATTAAAAGGGAACTAGTAGAACCTTTGGAAGAGGACCCTAAATTAGCATTGTCATTTGTACTAGACAGAGTCTTACATTTAGAGAATGTTACAAGCTATTTGGGATGTAAACTTGAAACCCTCAGTGATAGTGATTTTACTAAAGAGTATGAGAAGCTTTACAATCAAGCTATGTCATTGAAAGTGGGATTTGAACATTTGAAGGATATCAAAATCATAAATTATTCACTACATTATGAATTTGATGACGAAGAATGCACTAAGAAAATTCTGAGCAGAATACATAATGGAAAGTTTTAGTTAGATGACATAGTGATAGACTTTACAGCTGACCTAATTCATGAAGTAACTAGTTTATCTAAATCTGGAGTCATACCATTCAATGAAAAGAATGTGAAGAAAAATGTATTGGAAAACACTAAATCATCTTACAATGGCAGAGGTATAGTGATTAGCAAGATATAAAAGGATGATGTTAGGTATTTATGCAAGATCCTAAGAGCTAAATTTTGTGCTAATTAAAGAGAAGATGACATGGTAGCTGGAATGATCCATGCAGCCTATTTGATGTGTGTTGATAAACTGCAGGTAGATATGTGTGAGATTTTGAGAATTCAGTTGTTTGAGAACCTAGAAAATATTAAGAAGACTAAGAATTCCCAGTTTAGATTCTCATCATTGATTACATATATTTTTTTCCATTTGATAAGAAGATTTCCATTTACAATTAGAGATGATTGGAATGATGGCAAGACCACAATGGAAAGAATCAACAAAGTGTATATGAGACACCTTATAGACAAGGTTAATGAGAGTGCAGTTTTAGTGATCAAAACATTTCAAAACTTGATGAAGAATAGATCAAGGATCCCTTAGTCAATTGTTGAAAAGTATACAAATGAGGGTTGATGCTCAAGTTGATGCATATTGTTGTTATTGTGATAGTATAAATCAAGCATGAAACTTTAATAATGAATTTTAGCTCCTTGAGTTTATTTGAAATGGTCATTTAAAAATGTTATTGTTATTGTTATTGCTATTGTGGAATTAAAGAAATAAGGATGAGATCTCAAACTTGTGTTGAGGAATTTTTTTTTTAGCAAAGTTGAGTTATTAGTATGAAAGTAGTCTATCATGTTAATCAAGATAAGAGAAGAAAGAAGTTTGAGTTTTTAGTAAATTAGTTCTTTGATTTCAATGTAATGATAAATTGTAGAAGAAATTTAATTTTCCTCATGTGCACTAAGACTAAATCAATTTTACCTCTTTGATAATTAGTAAAAGTAGCAAGAAGAATTCAAATACAAACTAAACTATTGAAAGAAAAAAAATGCAAAGCAAGCAAAAAGTAGAAGAATGACCACCTACAAGTCTCTAAAAAATGTATGGGAGAAATCCCATACACTTTCCTAAAAACCACAGTCAATTAAATAATAGTTTCCTACATCTTCTTGGCACAGATAAAGGTAAAATAAAATAAATATTAATGCTATGGTAAGAAAATAGGAAGCCTATTCTAGCCACCAAGAAAACTAGCCCTTGGGGGACCCACCTGGGTGGACACCCCAAAAGGGTCCTCAAAAGGAAATAATAAATAAATAGTATATCAAAATCAAATAAAGTTTCTTATAATAAAAATCATCTAGTAAAAAACAATTATTATAAAAAAAATAAAAATAAAGGACCCTTGAATATGATGCCCACATAGAGTTTTTTTTTTTAAAAAGGTTAAAAAAAAATTAAATGAAAAATTGTGGGGGGGGGGGGGCGGGGGGGCAAAGGACCCCACACCCGAACCCCCATGCGGTTGGCCGCGGGCCCTGTGGAGGGAGGTACCCGCATGCCAAAGCAAGACAGGCCCTGCCATGCTGAAATGTCCCCTTTCTAATTTTTATATCATATTTAAATCCTCTAATCAGATTATTAAATCAAACAATCAACACTTTGAAAGATTATGCAATTTCTCAATAAAACCCAAATCGGGTATGCCCGAAAAAGTGCCAAAAACTTCACAGTTTCACATATTATTGATAAATTTGAAAGTAGACATTTTTACAAAAAAATTTCTATCATAACAGCCTACAAAATGAAATTTCTAGATTTGTATAGAGTTTACACAAAAGCTCCCAAATGTAGGACAAAAACAATGCTCATCAGGCTCTCGAAAATAACACAAAATAGTCTGAAAACACCATAAAACACTAATAATCTATCAAAAAAGTATAACCACGACCCAAGACATATATTCAGCTCTATTTAAACATCAAAATGTCTGTAATATAGTAGAAAACCAAACTGATATGAATTACTCAACCGGAAACACCAAACTCTTACAAGAAACACATCCAAAAACTCACAAATTTGCACTGTTCAGCACAAGGGAAAACTCTGCATGAGCTTGCACATGGAATGGCCTCAAAATCCCATCCTTAGCCTTCTTGGAAACCTTCAAAATCCCATCTTTGGGTCTCCTTCTCCACAGGTTTGGCAGCCTCTGAAGAACAACAAAGCAATGAGCAAAAATCAAGTTCTAGAATGAGCCCAAAATGCCTCCAAACCCCTTTAAAAGAGGGCATAACCCTAAATCATGACCAAGAGGGGTAAATAATACATATTTTGATAATAATTATCATTTATTAATCTATTAGTTTCCAAAGATTATCCCCTTTTCCTAAAACTTCACTTTTTGAGCCTGCTAGCCTTAGCAAAAGTTATTATTTTTAATTATTTGAAAAGGGGACATGACAAGTCCTCCCTCCCAAATATTTCTTGTCCTCAAGCAATGAAGGTTGGCATGCTCAAGAATATCTGCTCCTTCCCAAGTTGCATCCTCCAATGGTAATTCTTTCCATTTGACCAAATGCTTTGTGATGCTCCTATTTCTCAATCTTTTCTCTCTTGTATCCAAAACCTCTTCTGGTATTAAGAATAATCTCCCTTCATCATCAAGAGGTGGTAATTCTATAGATACTATGGTTTTCTAGCCTAGAACCTTCTTCAGGAAAGAGACATGGAAAACATTATGTATTTTGTTGTTTGGTGGAAGCTCCAATTCATAAGCTACCTCTCCTACCTTCCTAATGATCTTATAAGGCCCATAGAACCTTGGCTTGAGCTTCTCCACCCCACTCCTCTTCAAGGTGCTTTGCTTATATGGCTGCAACCTAAAAAATACCAAATCTCCCACCTCAAAAGATCTTTCAGTCCTTTTCCTATCAGTGTACAACTTCTGTTGGTTCTATGCATGTTGTAGATTATCCTTGAGGGACCTTATTATGTCTTGGCTTTGCTTAAAAAAATCACTTGTTGTAGGTACTTTTCTATCTGAAAGTACTAGATCAACAAAGGAAAGGGCATCATAACCATAAAGAGCATGAAAAAGTGGCATACCAATAGACATGTGATGAGATGTATTGTAACAATACTCCCCTAGGTGCAACCATTTCACCCAAGCATGTTGTTGATTTGAAACATAGTTCCTCAAATATCTCTCTATCCATTTATTAACTATCTCTATTTGTCCATCTGTTTGAGGGTGATAGCTAGTATTGGGAGTGAGTTTAGTTCCTACCAAATGAAAGAGCTCCTTCCAAAAAGAGCTGAGGAATCTACTATCCTAGTCACTAACAATGTTTCTAGGCAAGCCATGTAACCTGAAAATTTCCTTGAAGAACAATTCTGCCACTTGTGATGCCTTGAAATTAGATGTGATGGGAAATAAATGTGCATACTTAGTTAGTCTATCTACCACCACATATATGCAATCCTTATCTTGAACCTTGGGCAACCCAGTGATGAAGTCCATGGAAATACTTTCCCATTTTTGTTCAGGAATAGGAAGTGGCTGCAACAACCTTGCAGGAAAAATTTGCTCACTCTTGTTTTGTTGGCATACCATACATTCCTTAATGTGTTTAAGGACATCCTCTTTCATACCCTTCCATGCAAACTTCTCTTGAAGTTTCCTATATGTCTTGAAGTATCCTTGATGACTAGCCAAAGGTGTCTCATGAAAGGCCCTCAATATCCTCTCCTTAGTTTTTGAGCCTAGCACTAAGAAGATCTTGTTCTTGTAATAAATCAATTCATCGACAAACTTGTACCTATTATCATCCACTAACTTATCCAAAATCTTGGTGGCAAAGGAATCTTTATTGTACTCTAAAATTATGGAGACTTTCCAATCAGCAGAGATAGATGTTAAGGAACACAAAGTGGGCTTTCTTGAGAGAGCATCAGCAACCACATTATTCTTTCCTTTCACGTATTCAATATAAAAATCATAAGCTTGCAATTTGCTTACCCATTTTTTTTGATGATCATTCAAATCCATTTGGTTCAAGAAGAACTTGAGGCTATTATGGTCTATCTTTACAATGAATCTCCCATATACCAAATATTGTCTAAACTTATGAAGCACATGCATGATTGCCAACATTTCATTATCATAGATGGAGTAACCTTTCTCTGATTGATTTAATTTTCTACTCTCAAATGTTATTGGATGTCCCCTTTGAGTTAGGACAGCCCCTATACCTTCTCCAGAAGCATCACATTCAACAAAAAAAGGTAAAGAGAAATCTAGAATTGCAAGTAGAGGGCATGAACTCATTACCTCCTTAAGCTTATCAAATGTTTTTTGTTCCTCTTCTATCCAAATAAAAGTTCCTTTCTTTGTCAAATCAGTCAAGGTGGCAGCAAGCTGAGAAAATCCCTTGACAAATCTCCTATAGTAGCTATACAACCCAAATAAACCTCTCATTTGTGTAAGATTAGTGGGTGGAGGCCAATCCAAAATTGCCTGAATTTTTTGTTGATCAACCTGTACTCCTTTAGAACTTATAATGTGTCCCAAATATAGGATCTCCATCAAACCAAACTCACATTTAGATAGCTTAGCATAGAAGGATTTTTGCTCCAAGATTTCCAAAATAGTGTCTATGTGCTTTAGATGATCTTTCCATGTTTTATTGTAAATCAAGATATCATCAAAAAATACCAAAACAATTTTTTGAAGATGCTTTATGAATACCTTATTCATACAAGATTGGAATGTTGCTGGTGCATTAGTGAGACCAAATGGCATAACAAGAAATTCAAAGTGCCCATAGTGACATTTGAAAGTAGTCTTTTCCCACTAATACATTTGGGGTGAAATTGCGACGGCAATTTGCGATGGTAGGCAAATGTCATGCGATTTTGGCTTTTCTTTTTCAAATATAGCCCGACACCGTCGCAATTGTGATGACAATACATTTGGCACTGTCACAATTGTGACATTGTCAGGATATAAGCGCATGTGTTTTCAACAGCGCCGTAGCCCTCCGCGAAATCACATCGGGATATAAGGGCAAAAAAAACAAGAACGTTGTCATTTGTGTTTTCAACAACACCGTAACCCTCCGTGAAATCACATCGGGATATAAGGGCAAAAAAAGAAAGAACGTTGTCATTTGTGGGAGAGCAGTGATAAGTACGCATAGATGCAGTGATGAATATCTGATTGATAGGTGTGCCTAGATGCAGTGATAGGTGGGTCTATTGGTGTAATAGGTGCGATAAAGACCGAGTAGCCGAGCTTGAATCAGAACCTATTGATCAAGTGGTTGCCATAGAATAGTAGGGGCCGTTGAAGACATTTCAACAGTGCCGTAACCCTCCACGAAATCACATCGGGATATAAGGACAAAAAAAACAAGAACGTTGTCATTTGTGTTTTCAACAGCGTCGTAACCCTCTGTGAAATCACAGCTACAATTTGTGAGTACGTTGGGTTTATTTTTGTTTTATCATTATTATGTAATCTAGTATTCAGCTGTTAGAGAGCTAAAATACCTACAAATGAGGACATATCTGTGTTGAATTTATTGTTAGCGGCTTTGGTTATTTAGAAGTTTAATTTTATTTCTTCATCTTTCAAGCACAAACATTTTGTGGACCGTAACATCTTCATTGTTTCAGGTATGTAGTGAAACAGCCCTAACTTGCAACGTTGTCATTTATGTTTTCAATAGCACCATAACCCTCCACGAAATCACATCGGGATATAAGGGGAAAAAAAACAAGAACGTTGTCATTTGTGTTTTCAACAGCGCCAAGAGAGATTCCCTCCGCGAAATCACAGCTACAATTTCTGAGTACGTTGGGTTTATTTTTCTTTTGTCATTATTATGTAATCTGGTATTCAGCTGTTAGAGAGCTAAAATACCCAGAAATGAGGACATATCTGTGTTGAATTTATTGTTAGCGGCTTTGGTTATTTAGAAGTTTAATTTTATTTGTTCGTCTTTCAAGCACAAATGTTTTGTGGACCATAACGTCTTCATTGTTTCGGGTATGCAATGAAACAGCCCTAACTTGCGACTACCTTCATGGTACTTGTGTACAATATCATAATGGGACCTTTGACAGCCGGCCCTCAAATCTATTTGTAGATTATCTTTGAATATAATCTTTCCTACCTCAGGTACGAGCAATCTTCTAGAGCAAGATAAACACCAACACCATATGCCGGACCTCCATTCATTAATCTGTTATTGCTAAAACCATGTAGTATAATTGATGATATGCTTGTATCGGATGCTCCATGCCATGCATATTTAACATTTGCATTACCATGAGAATTTCTTGTTATCTCAACTTGTTTGTTGAAAACCTACAGCCGAGCCTGTCCCAACCTATCTGTATGTGAATTTCGATAAATACCAATAACATTGGTTGCAAGTCCAATTTTATTTAGGCCAATAAGGAAACAATTTTTCACAACTACATACTCTATATCGCAATCCACTAATTTGATCAATTTGTCCCCCAGCTGTTCAAATTCACGAGCCACAAAACTAGAACATTGTTGGGATTCAGAAAGCAAATTGTGATTAATGACACCATCCCTAACCTCATCACGCAATATCTGACCATTCTCCAACTAAGTTGCATATGTACCTATTCGAACCTTAGCTGATGTTTTATGAAGCAACTGCTTTGCTTGGAAAGTCTTTATAGGTAACTCGGTTACAGGCTGTGGCTTTGTATCCTTAAACAAGTTTGAATCTCTTAAATCTCTATACAATTCATTTGCACTAGTGGGGCCCTCGGTTGAATATTTCTTGATCAATTCATCTAATTTAGGAACATTCATGGATACCACATCAGCCACAGGCTTCAAATTACTAGGAATACAAACTTGCTCAGTTTTGGAAACCTCCATACTAGCAGCAACTCTATCACAATTCGTAGCATTTGAGGCCTCGGTTGGACTTATTCGAATTTCAATCTCGACCTCAACTTTAGAGGCAACTTCTTCATCGGCATTACCCTCAATGATAACTTTGGGGAAAAAGCATGAACCATTCTCATCAATCCAAGCAATGGACCTTTGACAGCCGGCCCTCAAATCTATTTGTAGCATTCGCAAAAAATCAACAAGATATGGAGAGCCATCTATTGCCAACTCTACAGTGGGCATGCCAGCCAAAAACTCCTCTCTAAGTGAATCCAAAACTTGGACAGAAAAATCATTCCATGAGCCATTCCAAAAATACATCACCCTCGTGGGAACTGAACTCTTACAAAAATTCTCATAGTTATGCAATGCTGCCTTGCCCGAACAGCACTTATACAGACAACTACATTTCATGCTTCTGTCTTTCTTGCCACAGTTAATCCTATTCTTCCGTGCCCACTTAGATAATCTCCTTCCTAAGGATAGGAAACCATATTTATTTCCTTGTTTTCATTTCATTTGAGCTCTCTCCAAAAAATTTATGCCAAGCTGACACAAATGCTTCTCTTCACCCTTCATTGCAAACAAAACCAATTTACAACCCAAACTGTTTCAACTAGGGTGTAATTATTTACAATGTCACTACAACATCATAATCTACAACCACCCCTAACAAGAGGCTACAATATACACCAAAATCCGATGCCACATTTTACATCGATACGAAGAGAAACAACATATAGAATAGAGAGTTGATCCTAGCATTCAGTCTCATTATTCAAACTCCGATCGAGCCATAAAACAATACTCAAATTGTCAAGAAGTTAAATTAGGCCAAGCAAACCCCAGTTCCACCATGAAACCTCCAAATCTCAGTTTCTGACTCCACTCCAACAGTCCACTTCCTTTGTTAGGTCCACAGGCCTAATGCATGCGGTTTAGGATTGGGTTTCCAAACAAAGTATGAGGAATGGGTACCTGGGATCAAACACTAAGTTTTAGGTTGTTCTCCTCACCCTAGGTGTATATGCCTATCAATAATGCAAATATAACAGATTGATTTAATTGGAACCAACTTGAATTAGAATGAATAGTCATTACATAGGAGACCCCTTAGTTATATAGCCAAGGTTAGTACAAAGGAGTGAATGAGACAATGACAATAGATAATCAATAGATAACTTATCACCCAACTAAGATGGAATCACATGTCCACCAAAGGTTAATGATCCTCCAATGTGTAATAAAGTATGTGCGACAAAGGTGGAGTCAAGACATAAAGTGGAATGTGATAACATGATAACACCACATAAAGTGAAAAATTTTGAACTACTCCTATGTGATCCCTAAGTAAGCTTGAGTGTAATTAGTACCCACGTGACAATTTACCAAGTTAAAATAAATTTTGGTGGTAGGATTTTTTATTAGTTTTCTTTCTATCTTTTTTTACTAAAAACAAACTTGAAATGTATTTTATCTTTGTTTATTAATATAAAATCATATATTACCAATGGAAAAAATCTTCTATATATTTTTTCACCATGTTCTATAGCCGAATTGAACTGTTTGATGTATAATTTATCTACGTAATCTTTTGTGTTTGCATGTCAATTTTGAATTTTTCAATCACAGAATTTTTAATTTATTTATAGTTGTTATGCCATTCTTGTAATTTGATGCCCCACCCATTCTTACATTTTTCATTACGCTTCATCTAGATTTTCTTCCTATGGTTTATAGAATACTTAAAAACCAAATTGAGCCAATGATTGTCATTAATGGTTTCAACCTTTTTTAATAGCTTACATTTGGGTTATCACTAATGTTTCTAAAGGAAAAGTGCCTACTGTAGCTAAAAGAATTTCATGAGAAACTATAAATTTGATTATAAGATTTCTTTTTACTATATTTTTTTTAATTCTTTCTAGTTATCTCCAATTGTTCAATTTCTCATATTTTTTCCCAACACTTGACAACCATAAAGGACAACCAACATGGGTAGTAGACCAATATGGTTTTTCTCATTTTTTAATCCCAAATTTTGGCTCTCCTACACCCATTTTGAAGGTGTGAGGTCGTTTAACCTTAATGCATTCCCTTTATTGTCTTTCTCTTCTAACTGAGTTTACAATGAAAATAATCCTAATACATTTGTATTCTTTCATTATTTCTAGCAAGCTACCTTAAAAAAGAATGGTAATATTGTTATCTTTTCTATTTACTAATACAACCATTATTTTAGTCTTGGTTATATGGACTTGCATTCTAACCTTCTGACAAAAAGTGTTCCAAGGCCTTCAAGTGCTCTCTCAATGCATGGTCTTTTAAAAAAAAAAAAAGATAAGATCAACAACATATAAAAGAACCTTCACCCCATAGTTTTCCAATTGAATAACTTCCCCATCTATCTTCATTAATCATGCCTCTAACTTATAAATGTATATGATATAGGGGGAATAACTATTTGAATCTAATGTCACCACCAAAATACTTAGACATATTCTTTCTTGTTATCATTTTAGCTCTAACCTTATCATAAAATACATGCACAACTTCTCTATATAAATCTTAGATGATTGATTATTTTATTCTATTCCATAGTTTATCTCTGGGTACCACGTTGAATGCTTTCTTTAAGTCCACAAAACAATAAGCATCTTATGCACCTTGACTGTCCAAGATTTTTTCAATCAAGTCCCTACAAAATAATGTGATGATCAATGGTAGAGTATCTAGGCCTAAAACCTAGTTGTTATTTTTCCCCCTTTCCCTCATTTTCTACCCACACAAAAACCAAGTTTTAAGGTCCTTCACACACCTCAACCTTCTGATTTTTCACTATATATCATTTTCCTAGTCAAAAACATAGAAGCTTTTGACCTAGGGCTTGCTCCCAAATGGTGTAACCTCAACCTCCTGGTTCAAAACTTTTGGAATATGAAAAAGGACCTCCCTAACTTGCATTTTACCGAGGAAGAAGAATTTCCAATGGTCAAAATTCAAGTTAGGGCCATTTGAATGGCTAAACCCTGAAAACAAGGGTTTCTTAGACCAGCGGACAAGAAAATTGAATAACTCTAATATAAAATGACTCGAAGTTATCAAACCAATTCTAAAAGCATAAAATGGAGATGCTGCAACTTTCAGATAGGTTTTGATCACCCCTTCACATCCGTACACCGTACTGTCACCATGATTTGCACAGAAAATTGCTCTGAAACAGGTAGTTTTATTGATTTGAAAGCAATTTGAATACAATGAGGATCTCTTCAATTTCCTCAGTCATTTGGAAGCCTAAATAGGCTCTCCCCACCATTGGCTTAACCATTTTTATGGTTGTATCCGTTTAACCAATTCAAACTCAAAATTACTTAGCAACTTTAAAAGTTGCATTACAACTTTAAAACAACTTTTACAGGGTAAGACAAAAAGTCTGTTTTGGAAGACTAAAAGACCTTATTTGATGTTTTAGACTTTCAAACACTCTTAAAACACCTAAAGACACCTAGATAACAAAATTTCATCCAAGGGACCAATCGATACCCAAGGTTTATTAGAGTGACTGTCCTCATTTGTTGAAGGAAAAAAGCATTAATGTGGTTCAATAGCAATGCATTCAAGTGGCAATTACACAAGGGATAGTCACTGTGAGATGTCCTCATTTGTGACAAGGACAGTCACACATGAGGACATCTCAAAGTGATTCTCCCTTGTGTAATTGCCACTTGATCACTCTAAAGACAACATGATAATGTACACTCACTGTAAGGACAGTCACAAATGAGGACATCTCACAGTGACTGTCCCTTGTGTAATTGCCGCTTGAGTTACACAAGGGATAGTCATTGTGAGATGTCCTCATTTGTGACAAGTGTAGAATTTGATGAAATATCAGATTCAACTCCAAGATCCAGCTGCATGCAATAAACCTGTTACAAAGAATGAAGCTAAAACTTGAAAAAGCAAAACCCTCTTGTGCTCAAAAATGTTAGAGCTCAAAATGTATTAAGAGAGAATGAAGGAAATAATTACAAAAGCAGCTTATAAGAACAGAAACCCTAAAGCCACAAAAAACTAGGTTGTGCAATAATAATTAATAGAAATATTAATTATTATGCACCTAAAAGAGATAGCTTAAGTGAAAAAGAATAATAGAGGACTTAAGTAATTAAATCGAAATGATTTAATTATAAAGTCAAATATATCTATTACTCTAACACCCCCCCTTAAGTGTAGCTCAAGAGGAAGCTAACCTAGCACAGCTAAGAAAGCAAGAAAAAAATGGGTCCTGGCAACAAGGCCTGATCAGGTACCCAGTACAAGGAAATCTCTATAAACCGGAGTAAAGGAGAAAACCCAGTGGGAAAAAATCCTCTCCAAAAAGAGATGTAAAAGAAAGCAAAGACAAAAAGGAATGACTTCAAGAGACTCTCTCAAAGCCATAAGTACAATGCGTGCTACCAACCCCCCCGTGAGAGAAGGTTGAGGCTCCAAAGCCCCCCTGGAAGGAAAAAACCCCTGGATCAATGAACAAGCCACTGTGACTCCAATGCAGAGGAGTGAAAGTCAGTGGACACTGAAGAGGTAACCTCAAAAGCTGAGGTGTCACTGGAAGGCCGAGCTGATGCTCAAAGGAGTAGACAGGAGGATCCTGAAAGGGAATCCCCAATGTAGGTGGTATGACAGGTGTGCTGATACTGTCATCAAAGAGGAGATGAATGTCCTCTATAGAATCCTCAACAACTGCACCTGGTGGCTTGATGACTGGAGCTGGAGGGTCAGGCAGTGTTGTAGGAGAACCGTGCTGAACAGAAAAGAGCTCAACAGGTGGTGGCATGGCAGTCATAACAGTAGTCTCAGGAACCACACAAAGGTTCAAGCGACCTGACTGTACCACATGATGCTCTCTCAAAGTAGGAGAGTCGTGCTCTGGCAAAGGTGGACCAAAGTGTGAGAAGGAGTAGAGACGGGTGGAATGATCAACTGTCCCTGTAGCAACAATACTTCCTATCATACTATCTCGGATGAAGACTGAATCTGGAGTGAACTCAACTATCTTCCCTGACCCACTGTGAGTAATCTAAAAAACTGAGAGAAGGTTTGAAGATAGAGATGGAACATACAACACATCATTGAATGTGCCATCCTGAATGCATACAGTGCCTTTCCCACAGACAGTCATAACAGTGTTATTCCCAATGATAATATGGGAAATAGGAGAAGCCTCAAAAGAAGAGAAGATCTCCCGAGAAGATGCCATATGGTGAGAAGCACCTGAATCCAGTATCCAAGGGACCTGTGAAGGGGATGCAACAGAAGCCCGTAATGCATGACCCTTTCCAAGATCCTGTCCAGCTGTAGAATAGATAGAGGAAGACTGATAAGCAGACCCCTGTGAGCCAGAAGAGGATGGAGAGGAAAGATTTCTCTTTTGAAGAAGAGCTTGCAAATCCGCTATCTGTTTCTCGTAACCATCAAACTTCTTCTGATAGCAAAGTGACTCATCATGTGTTCCCTTCTGACAATAGGAACATGAAGGGCTCTCAGTCTTCTATTTCTCCTTCTTAGAAGAAGATGGTGGGCCAATAGAGTGATGAGAAGAGGAATCAGATATCTGCTTCAATTTCTGCTTCTGAGAATCCTGAGGTGTCTTGGCAAGCAATGCCTGTGACTGTGAACCTGCAAGGGAATCCATCTGAGTGATCTTGGACTGCTCACGAGTCAACCTGTCACAGAAATTCTCAAAAGAGGGCATAACATGTCTGGTACCCAAAGCATCCATGGTGGAGTAGAAAGTGGAAGAAAAGATCTGGTACTGTCCTCGCAACTTTGAGAGTATCAAATAGATACACTCATCATCTGTCTTGATTTTTCCACATCCCTGCAAAATTGTACGCAAAGACTTGAACTTCATCAAGAAGTCCTCTATAGTGGGGAAATCAGAAGGAGTCAAAGAGGTCAACTCTGTATCAATCTGAAGCTTCTGGAATTCGTTGACTGTACCAAACAAGGTTGAAAACTTGCTCCAAATAGCCCTAGGAGTGGTCAAACCTTCCAGGTGAAATAAGAGACTGTCAGAGATGTTCAGTGCAATCAAACCCATGGCTTCATCCATTTTGTTCCTGTGCTGAAGAACTTCAAAGGGACGCTACAGAACAGGTTGGTGTTCATCCAGACATGACCATAAGCCACGTGACATGAGCAGCCTGGTCATGTGTGCTTTCCATGTATGGTAATTGTGCGGTGTCAGCCGGGCCACAGAGGGGTCCGACATTGAGAGAAGAAGAAGACAAAAGTAGAAGAGTCTTTTCTGGAGTAAATTACAGAAATGAGAAACACCCCCCCCACAAAGTATAAATCAAACTCCCGTACAGTAAATAACTGAAAGCATAAAAAAAAAGAGGAGAAAACCTGGACTCCAGATGCAGAGGAGGAGGAAAATAGAAGTTTCTAATTTGACGCCAAAAAAAAGAAGTCAAATGGTTGAATCAGTAAACCAAACTAGCATCATTACGTCCGTCTCAGAAAGACCTTTCCGGTGATATATCATATGTCGATTTTCGAGTCCGTATGAACCCTGTAGGAGAAAAAAATGCCCAAGTACCCCCAAATGTAAGCTCTCTGGAAAAAACCAGTGACAGCAAAAAATTTGACGGTTGTATGACCGTCACTGGGCCGTCGCTGACGTCAGCATAATGTCATAACCGTACACTTGTCGGAAAATTTGAAATCCGCCGAAAAATTTTCACGGCGCCGGAAAATGGAGGTAACGTCAGCAGGTGACGTCACCTGCTGCAGTGGCCGGGCGGAGCTGTGGCGGCGGCCGAGCGGGCCGGGTGTGGGTGGGGCGGAGCTGGGGCGGCGGCCGGGCCGGGAGGAGGCGGGGCGGTCCGCGGGCAGCGCGGTGGCGCAGGGGCCGGGCTCCGGTGGCGCCTGGGTGGCGCGGCGGTGGGGCGTTGGCAGCGCGCTCCGCAGCGCTTAAAAAATGGCACTTTTTCAATTTTTTTAATATATTTTTTTGAAATTCGTGCCGTACGGCCCTAATAGGGAAAAAAAATTTCTCAGATGTTTCGGAGGCCAAATAGGTCAAATTTTATATGAAAATAGGGGTTTTTGGGCCTTCTGGATGCAACCGTGAGGTTGGTTTTTACCCAAAGTGCTCCAAAAAAAAGTAGCCCCTCAAATCCAATAAAAAATAACTGAAAAACCCCAGAAAGAAAGGGCTGGATCCACAGCTTCAGTGAACTTTGAACAAGCTGCAGTAGCAAGGCTCTGATACCATGTAGAATCTGATGAAATATCAGATTCAACTCCAAGATCCAGCTGTATGCAATAAACCTGTTACAAAGAATGAAGCTAAAACTTGAAAAAGCAAAACCCTCTTGTGCTCAAAAATGTTAGAGCTCAAAATGTATTAAGAGAGAATGAAAGAAATAATTAAAAAAGTAGCTTATAAGAACAGAAACCCTAAAGCCACAAAAAACTAGGTTGTGCAATAATAATTAATAGAAATATTAATTATTATGCACCTAAAAGAGATAGCTTAAGTGAAAAAGAATAATAGAGGACTTCAGTAATTAAATCGAAATGATTTAATTATAAAGTCAAATATATCTATTACTCTAACAACAAGGATAGTCACACATGAGGACATCTCACAGTAATTGTCCCTTGTGTAATTGCCACTTGAATGTATTGCTATTCAACCACATTAATGCTTTTCTTCTTCAACAAATGAGGACAGTCACTCTGAAGACAACATGATAATGTACACTCACTGTAAGGACAGTCACAAATGAGGACATCTCACAGTGACTGTCCCTTGTGTAATTGCCACTTGAATTACACAAGGGACAGTCACTGTGAGATGTCCTCATTCATGACTGTCCTTACAGTGAGTGTACATTATCATGGTGTCTTTAGAGTGACTGTCCTCATTTGTTGAAGAAGAAAAGCATTAATGTGGTTCAATAGCAATACATTCAAGTGGCAATTACACAAGGGACAATCACTGTGAGATGTCCTCATTTGTGACAAGGACAGTCACACATGAGGACATCTCACAGTGATTGTCCCTTGTGTAATTGCCACTTGAATGTATTGCTATTGAACCACATTAATGCTTTTCTTCTTCAACAAATGAGGACAGTCACTCTAAAGACACCATGATAATGTACACTCACTGTAAGGACAGTCATGAATGAGGACATCTCACAGTGACTATCCCTTGTGTAATTGTCGCTTGAATTACATTAGGGACAGTCATTGTGAGATGTCCTCATTTGTGACAAGGACAGTCACACATGAGGACATCTCACAGTGATTGTCCCTTGTGTAATTGCCTCTTGAATGTATTGCTATTGAACCACATTAATGCTTTTCTTCTTCAACAAATGAGGATAGTCACTCTGAAGACAACATGATAATGTACACTCACTGTAAGGACAGTCACAAATGAGGACATCTCACAGTGACTGTCCCTTGTGTAATTGCCGCTTGAATTACACAAGGGACAGTCATTGTGAGATGTCCTCATTTGTGACAAGGACAGTCACACATGAGGACATCTCACAGTGATTGTCTGTAATGTCCCCTTTTTGGCTAACTTGGAAAATAGGAACAATTACTCCACTTCTCAGACTTACTCTATCAGATACTTACAATTAAACTAAGTAATGGAGGTTACTTAAGATATCAACCGCTATTTCAGATTCAATCACAATATGTGTGCAAGATGATATTGTACCAATATGTTTAATAGCAATGTCGGATATATTGATATGAAATATGCTATGAATATGATGTTTTTTATCACTTATAGTGATAGTATAATAATGCTATGTCTGATATAAACAATATCGATATACAATCAATAAGTATTGCTTGCAGCAATGTATTTGTTGTGTCTGATATGATGATGTAATTATGCAAATGTGTAATATCGCTATGAGTGATATGTTGCTATTTCAGATTCTAAATTATATGCTTGCAACTTCAAATATTGATGCTGTTTCTGACTATCCTTTCTATCTGTGCAATCATGGTGCTGTCTCTGATCTGCAATGATAAACTTGAAACCAAACTGCCAAATGCAGATGCTCTATTGAGTATATCCAAATATGGATAAGTAAATAAAGTTCCAATGATGCCTTGATTGACTGACGAGAATGCATTCTTATATTGTCTTTAACAAATGAAGAGATGCTATGAATGAGACGTGTCTTGTTTCTTCCTCCATGTCCCTTTGTTAATCACACCTTTCCATAATCTGATAGTTCACATAATATTATTTCATTATTTTCTGATCATAGATAACTCCCAGATTGACTCAATATCAAATCTTTTTATGAAGGTAATCTTCCCTAATTGGTAGTGCAACCAGTAGATAACATCCACTGTGTTTGTATTAGTTTGGTCTAACTATCATTAGTATTTAGTCAATCGATATTAACTCTTGCCTTATCCCATATTGTTATGATTATATCCAATCTTTCTACTTTGATATGCATGGGACACACAAGCTCGGCTCTGGTGGTTTTTCCAAACTTCAAGCACGAGTTGTAAGCATTAGTAAATGAAAAATTGTATCAATTTTTTAATATATTGCAAGGAATTTTTTTTTGATCAAACAATGCAAGTAAAATTCACCATACCAAGCAAAAATGTAGGGGTCAGAGTTCAATAGATGCCTCACAGAAGAGGACAAGAGAATTGGCTTCCAACAAGGCTATAGAGCCGTGGCTGAACGGCTACAAGCTGAAATCAGTGTGCAAGGTTCAAATAATGATGCATCTGAGCCACAGGTAAATAAGCTAAATGAAATTTATTTCAAATTGAATACTTTACCAATTAGTCTATTTGATGTTAAGTTCTAATATAAAGTGAGTATATCTGTTTTAAGCAAGCAATGATAACAATGCGTAGGATATTGGAATGCCGCCTGACAATCCTTCTACACGATCTATGCATAATGAAGGTTCGCATGATGTGCATCCTAGTGGTGGAGGTATACATTTGCTATTAAAATTTTTATATGTAATTGCAATTGGTGTTTGGATTAACGTAACATTTTGTATAGCAACTGTAGAGGATCGAGGGGTCGGTGCTCATGAGCATGTTGAGGTTGAGTCTAGACAAGATGATGTGGCCAGATCAAGTAATTAAAGAGTGCCACAGTTATGTTCTTTAAAATAATTAAATACTTGTAACAATTATAATTAAATATTTTTAATTTAACTCTTTTATTTTTTATTGCAGAGGACCCCCCTTTGCAGCCGCATAGGAATTTGAGATCATCAAGAACAGAGAACAAAACAACTGATGAGGGGGGAATTGATGATAAAACTGATGCTCCTCTTAGAGCTTACATAGAAAAAAAAATTAGAAAGAGAAAAAAGAAATGATTGTCATCTAAATACCTTAATTGATAATGACTAAATTTTATGTCTCAATGAATTTAATTATGTGCTAATGAATGTTCATGAATTATGTGTTTATTTTCATATTGATGAATGTTGCGTGTTAACGAATCTGATGTGTTAATGAATGTTATCATGTGATATTGATTGAATGTTACATTTTATTAATGGTTGAAAGAATGAATGAATGTTAGATGTTAACGGGGAATGTAGAGTGATGTTAGGGGGAGGAGGGTGGGGCCAAATGAGCTTCCACCTTCACATGGTTGGCCCTGTTTAGTAGAGAATATTAAACTATATTCTCAAAACAAAGTGAAGCTCAATAAGATACTAAATGAGTCAAAATGGTTATCAAGGTCCTCTATCCATAAGATACTTGTAGTCAAAATGGTTATTAATAAGATACTTGTAGTCAAAATGGTTATCTAGGTCCTCTATCCATTCCATAAGTTCTTCACCATTTAAACTTCCTCCATAACAAGGAATGTGCTCTAGGTTAGTCATGAAGCCTAGCATGGACTCTCTGTCAGATAGAGCCATTGTCTTGCATGAAATTAGTCATTCTGTATACACTGGTCTAGTGTTGTCAACAGACCCAAATAGTTCAAAGATACTCGAACCAATCAGATGTTTTATGGGGTGCATTTTTGTGTTAGGTAGAAAGGATTCTTCATACAGGTGAAAGTCTCGAACCTTTCCTGGTGTAGAGCACCTAAAATCCATCACCAACTCCATCAGATGGTGTCAGACTTTCAACCTATCAGCATTTCCATCAGATGGTATCAGAGTTTTCAAAGACTTCCTTGCAATAACAAACTACTAAACAGTGTTCCTTGCATGGTTCATTTGTTCATGGCACAATCTTTAAAGTGATCTTAATGCATTAATGTAGGTTGTTTTATGTTTAAAATAAAGGTTATGGGATTGATTGAATAATCTCCCTAACCCATCCAAATGTGGGACACAATACCCCTTAGTGATTTATAAACTGAGGGCATCATTTGGTCCTAGGATGAAATCTACATGTTAGGTATTTGTTTGGTGTCTTAGGTGTGTGTTTAGGAGTCTAAAGGCTCATAAAGGTCTTTAAAACATTCAACACAATCTTCTAGTCTTTCTCAGCAAGAGGATTGTTTACAAAAATGTAATGCAACTTTTAAGTTGCTTAGCAATTTCAGTTTTAAGACTGGTAAACGGCTATAACCAACTAAATGGTTAAGCCAATGCAATTGCAGAGCCTATTTAGGCTTATTGATATCAGAGGAAATCTGAGAGATCCTATTGTAATCTTTGCTTTCAAAAAATCAATAAAGAACACCTATTTCTGTGCTATTTTCTGAGCTTTCAATGCAATAGTACGGCGTACGGATGGTTTGAAGGGAGTCAATTTGGTCCACAAGTTACAGGAGACCTTGTTGCATGTTTTGAACTTTATTTGGTCCTTTCAAGTCTTTGCATTGAGGAGTTGGTTAATACTATTTGTCTCTACTCTGCAAAACCCTTAGTTTCAGGGTATGTGTACATTATCATGTTGTCTTTACAGTGACTGTCCTCATTCAAGTGGCAATTACACAAGGGACAGTCACTGTGAGATGTCCTCATTTGTGACAAGGATAGTCACACATGAGGACATCTCACAGTGACTGTCCCTTGTGTAATTTCCACTTGATTGTATTGTTATTCAACCACATTTATGGGGCCATTTGGACCATGACACAATAGCATCTATAGAGAAGAAGTTTGGTATGCAATGGTCTTGAAACCTCCTGAGAAATTCTTGGTATGCATTTGTGTGGTGCAAAAGCTTCGTTGAAAGAGAAAAAGAAGAAAAGAATAGAAATGATTTTTTTTCTTTTTATGTCATATACTGTAACCAACTACTTATAACTTGCAAAAATTATTATAACCATTTGAAATTGAAACTTGGTTTAATGTGAAACTGAGAACTGCTTTATTAGAGCTTTATGTGATTTAGATTCAGACATCAAGAACATTGTTTGCCTAATATTGTGATTAATGCTTATTTATTAATATCTCATACTAACAGACAATTGATAATTGTAGGGAAAATGTCATTGGGGGTCTTTGAGGATCCACCAGAAGCCAAGGAGAAAATGTATTCAAATGCTAAAGATGGTGTAACAGTCCTTACAGCTGTTGAACCTTGCTGTGTAGATCATCTCCGATTCTCCAAGTTCAACAGTACTGTGGTATTCCTTTGGATACTTCTAATGGAAAATTTTAGACATCAAGTTCTTTTTGTATGAAACTACTACATTTGTAATCTGTAGTTTTAAAATTTTAGTTTATAAATGTTCATCAGCTTTAGTTTGTATGCTGCCATTACAAGTATGATTAATGAAGTTACCTTTATCACAGGATGAAAGTGAGCAGTCAGCATACTGGTACGGAGCTGGCAGCATTGATACGATGACTAGGGCATTGTTTAATGGTGGTATTGTGTTTTCCCATGTTTAGGGCATCAGCCTTTTGAAGCATTGCCTTCATCTTTCTTAAGTCTGAGTTTTAAGTTTGTTTATTTCCATCCTAACTTGCTTTTCCCTCTTCAGTTTTGCAGTACTGTGAAGGTAGTCGCAAGTTAGGGCTATTTCATTGCATACCCAAAACAATGAAGACGTTACGGTCCACAAAATGTTTGTGCTTGAAAGATGAAAAAATAAAATTAAACTTCTAAATAACCAAAGCCGCTGTTGAAAATACAAATGACATGGTTCTTGTTTTTTTTGCCCTTATATCCCGATGTGATTTTGCGGAGGGTTACGACGCTGTTGAAAACACAAATGAAAACACAAATCCCTTGTGTAATTGTCACTTGAAGGAGGACAGTCACTGTAAAGACAACATGATAATGTACACTTACAGTGAGTGTACATTATCATGTTGTCTTTAGAGTGACTATCCTCATTTGTTGAAGAAGAAAAGCATTAATGTGGCTGAATAGCAATACATTCAAGTGGCAATCACACAAGGGACAGTCACTGTGAGATGTCCTCATTTGTGACTGTCCTTACAGTGAGTGTACATTATCATGTTGTCTTTAGAGTGACTATCCTCATTTGTTGAAGAAGAAAAGAATTAATGTGGTTGAATAGCAATACATTCAAGTGACAATTACACAAGGGACAATCACTGTGAGATGTCCTCATGTGTGACTATCCTTGTCACAAATGAGGACATCTCACAATGACTGTCCCTTCTGTAATTGCCACTTGAATGAGGACAGTCACTGTAAAGACGACATGATAATGTACACATACAATGAGTGTACATTATCATGTTGTCTTTACAGTGGCTGCCCTCATGTTGTATATTCTTCTCTGTAGATGCTACTATGTGCTAGGGAACTTCTTAGAACTGTTGGTATATTCTTACAACTTGTTACACCTGGGATATTCTTCTCTGTAGATGCTACTGTGTGCCGTGGTCCAAACAGGCCCATAAATGTGGTTGAATAGCAATACATTCAAGTGGAAATTACACAAGGGACAGTCACTGTGAGATGTCCTCATGTGTGACTGTCCTTGTCACAAATGAGGACATCTCACAGTGACTGTCCCTTGTGTAATTGCCACTTGAAGGAAAAAAGCATTAATGTGGTTCAATAGCAATGTATTCAAGCGGCAATTACACAAGGGATAATCACTCTGAGATTTCCTCATTTGTGACTATCCTTACAGTGAGTGTACATTATCATGTTGTCTTTATAGTGACTATCCTCATTTGTTGAAGGAAAAAAGCATTAATGTGGTTCAATAGTGATGCAGAGTAGTCAACAAGAAACTTGGATCTATGTCCCAACCCACTTCAAGACACCAAAATGACTCAACCAATCAATCAGGCTCTGATTTCTATAGGTTAATGTTTAAACTCTGAAAAGTAATGAATTTGAAGGTTTCAAGGATCACACAAAAACTTATGGACTCAATCCCATTCAATAACAAATTTCCTTTTAGGGACAAGTTCCCTGATTTTCTATCAAAAGAGACTTTTAAGGTTCTAGATCTTACTTCCTGTAGCAAAACTTAGAAACCCCTTAGATATCATCTAAATAACAAGAATCATGCATTGGTTGTGATCTAAACAACCCAAGACATCAAAATAACAAACTGACCTAGTGACCCTAGTAGGTCTCCCAAACCTGCTCTGCAGCCATAACTCTACAACTTGCCAAAGGACTCTAAGAAGTTATATGTTTTCTGAGTACCCTTTTGGGATTTCTAACAGACCACCAACTCCCAGACCCTGACTCCACTCTAGCATATCAATGTCTTCATTGAGTCCGCAGACCTAATGCATGCTTTTAGGTGTGGGTTCCAAAACAAAGCATTGAAAATGGGTGTATGAAACCAAGATCAGAGTTTTGGAGTGTTCTCCTGATCCAGATAAACAAGAATGCACAAGTTTTCAAGTCCTTAATATGATGCAAGCTCCTGATTTTAATCTGATTACCATCTTCCCAGCCAAAAACATGGTAGTTTTTGATCTAGGGCTCGCTCTCAACAAATGCAGATGCAACCCCCTGCCAGGCAAAGCAACAATCTGGGTATGATAAGGTGAAATTTTGTAGTCCTTTTGGGTATGATAACAGTTCTAGTTTCCAATAAGATGGTTCATTTTTATAATCTAGCTTCAATTTCTCTTGTGAAAATCTTTTTTTCATTTTATGGGTGGTAAAATATAATTATTATGCTAGAGGTGTGTACTTATGGATGATAATGAAACAAAATGATAAGATTTAAGACTTGTTTTTTTTTAAAAATAGCAATTTAAGTTTCCTTCTATTATAAATTACTGTTTTTCTATTTTTTAATGTATCTTTCCAGATCTTTTATATCAATTTTATTTATGAAATATAAATATATTAATAACGTTTTAGTGTTTTTAGGATTAGTTTATATCAATTCTATATATCATCATTCATCATTCAATTGTCAGTATTATTAATTTAGACTGTGCAATTGTAGAACTACTCGAATATGGGTTGGATGGATACTCAAGCAGGGGAACCCTCCTCAAATATCTCAAGCAGTGAACTTGGAAAAATGTGTCCTAAAGGAACCCTTTCCATCAGAGAGATAAAAGTACAAACAAGTAAAAGAAGCAGGCTCTGCAAATATGTTTTTGAGAAGAAAAATGATAGATTATTCGAGTATGGTTCATGAGGTATATCTAAAAAGACATTTTTTTTCTTATTATAATAAAAGAGGAAGTTGTGAATGTCAAAGTTGAGTGAAACAAAAATTATTTTCATCAAATTTTGTTAGGCTTGCTTTTGGGAATAGTTTCTTACAATATTACTATTAAGATTTTTATTGTGTAGTTTTTAGATTAGGTTTATAAAATTATATTTCATGAGTAGTGATTCATATTAATCAATTAACGATACTTTTGGAAGGTATTTTCAATGTGTCAAATTTTGATATTTTTACAAGAATTAGATTGTGTAATTTTTTTAATTAAAGTCATTGACTCATATTTCATAAATAATAGTTCTCATGAATCCATCTCTTATAAGATTGAATAGTCTATTTAGGAAGTATTTATGATAGTATGTCAAATTATGATATTACTATTACCATTAGATTGCATGGCTTTGAAGTCAACCTCGTTGACCCATATTCTTCTCTGTAGATGCTACTATGTGCTAGGGAACTTCTTAGAACTGTTGGTATATTCTTACAACCAGGTTACACCTAGGATATTCTTCTCTGTAGATGCTACTGTGTGCCGTGGTCCAAACGGGCCCATAAATGTGGTTGAATAGCAATACATTCAAGTGGCAATTACACAAGGGACAGTCTGATGCAGAGTGGTCAGCAAAGAAACATGGATCATTACCCAACCCACTTCAAGACACCAAAAATGAATCAATCCAAACAATTAGACTCTGATTCTTATCGATGAATGTTTGAACTCTGCAAGGTAATGAATTTAAAGGTTTCAAAGATCACACAACAACTTATGTACTCAAACCCAATCAAGTTCAGTTTTCTCTTTAGGGACAAGTGCTCTAAATTTGATCAAATGGTGTTCTTAAGGTTCCAGACCTTACCCCCTTCAACAAAACTTAGTAACCACTTAGATATCACTTAAATAACCAGAACATGTATTAGTTTTGGTCCTAACAGCCCAAGGCATCAGAATAGAAAAATGACCTAGTGGCTCTAGTAGGTCTATGAAACCTGCTCTGCCCCATTAACTCTATAGATTGCCAAAAGACTAAATGACAGAGTTAGTTTTTGCATAGGATATGCTCTAAAACAGGGTTATTTATTAAATTTTGAAAGCAAAATGGTTCTCCAAGTCTCCTCTGCCATTCCTTCGACCATTGGAAGCCTAAAAAGGCTCTGTGGATAGTTTCTTAACCATCTAGATGGTTATGTCCATTCAATACAACAAATAACAACTTTTGAAGCAACTTTTAAAAGTTGCATTACATATTGTTAACAATTTTGCAAACATTCTTGCCGAGAAAGGCTAAAATGTGTTTTGAATAGTTTTAGACCTTTATTAATCTTCCAAAACTCCTAAAACACTTAACAGACACCTAGCAATCAAATTACATCCAAAGACTAATTGATACCCAAGGCTTATAACAATACCAAGGGGTCATAGTCCAAACATGTGGATGGGTTACAAGGAGATGTTAATCAATCCTTTAACCATTATTACAAACAAGAAAACTTAAATACTAAACCATTGAAAACATCTTAAAACATTTAGTCTATCAATCCTTCAACACAAGGCTCCATGGTGATATGATGTAACCTTAGGAAAGTAGGTGCTTGTTTCAATAGGATGGGATGACTTCTTGGCTTCATGGTGTCTTTCTTCAATCACTGTGTGCCGTGGTCCAAACGGGCCCATAAATGTGGTTGAATAGCAATACATTCAAGTGGCAATTACACAAAGGACAGTCACTGTGAGATGTCCTCATGTGTGACTGTCCTTGTCACAAATGAGGACATCTCACAGTAACTGTCCCTTGTGTAATTGCCACTTGAATGAGGAAAGTCACTATAAAGACAACATGATAATGTACACAAGTACCATGAAGGTAGTCACAAGTTAGGGCTGTTTCATTGCATACCCGAAACAATGAAGATGTTACGGTCCACAAAACATTTGTGCTTGAAAGATAAACAAATAAAATTAAACTTCTAAATAACCAAAGCTACTAACAATAAATTCAACACAGATATGTCCTCATTTCTGGGTATTTTAGCTCTGTAACAGCTGAATACCAGATTACATAATAATGACAAAAGAAAAATAAACCCAACGTACTCAGAAATTGTAGCTCTGATTTCGCGGAGGGAATCTCTCTCGGCGTTGTTGAAAATACAAATGACAACGTTTCTCTACATTATCATGTTGTCTTTACAGTGACTGTCCCTTGTGTAATTGCCACTTGAAGGAGGACAGTCACTGTAAAGACAACATGATAATGTACACTTACAGCCCATGTACATTATCATGTTGTCTTTAGAGTGACTATCCTCATTTGTTGAAGAAGAAAAGCATTAATGTGGCTGAATAGCAATACATTCAAGTGGCAATTACACAAGGGACAGTCACTGTGAGATGTCCTCATTTGTGACTATCCTTATAGTGAGTGTACATTATCATGTTGTCTTTATAGTGACTGTCCTCATTTGTTGAAGGAAAAAATCATTAATGTGGTTCATTAGCAATGTATTCAAGCGGCAATTACACAAGGGATAGTCACTCTGAGATTTCCTCATTTGTGACTATCCTTATAGTGAGTGTACATTATCATGTTGTCTTTACAGTGACTGTCCTCATTTGTTGAAGGAAAAAAGCATTAATGTGGTTCAATAGCAATGTATTCAAGCGGCAATTACACAAGGGATAATCACTCTGAGATTTCCTCATTTGTGACTATCCTTACAGTGAGTGTACATTATCATGTTGTCTTTACAGTGACTGTCCTCATTTGTTGAAGGAAAAAAGCATTAATGTGGTTCAATAGCAATGCATTCAAGTGGCAATTACACAAGGGACAGTACATGCCCATTAAAGTTGGTGTTTTGTTATCCAGCATGACAATGGAGACAGCATACTCTGTGTCAATTTTACTGATCAAATTTCCCTCCGCCAGGCAAAGCAACAATCTGCGTATGATAAGGTAAATTTTTTGCAACAATTTCTTGCTGCTGCTAAGGTTACCATTGTTTATGGTTTCTGTTATATAGTTCTATCTATATTGCTATATGGCCTTTTGTTTAGGATTAAGTAGACGAGGGAAAATATTGCTTTTGTGGATTGTAAACAAAACATTGAATTATTTCAAAGAATAGATCTAAATCTATAAGATGCTATGACAGAGCACATGACCATGTACTTGTGAATATTAGGATCCATGTTAATCAAATGACTGCTTTATGTAAATTACTTTTGAGTAAGTAAAAGGCAATACAATTTTTTGAAGTGTGCAAGGATTTTTATGATATACAGGTGTACGAAGAAATGAATCTGTGTTGTTTTGTATCAATATCAAACATCTCTGATATATTTTCATGTTTTTATAATCTATTTTGTAGATGGAAAGTTGAAATGCCAGCTATCCTAGAGCAGTCAATAAGAATATTGTCTGATGTTGGTCTTGGTATGGCCATGTTCAGTCTGGGTATGTTTTGAATTCTTCTCTATCTCTCTAATTGAGGAGTACTCGATATATGCATGTGCTTTTTTCTTCTTTGATGGTTGTGAAGCTCTGTTTGTTCTAAATACCACCGTATTGCAATTGTATTAGTTTCATTATTTTCTCTAAAGTCACTGTATTTTTTCTTATTATAATAAAAGAGGAAGTTGTGAATGTCAAAGTTGAGTGAAATAAAAATTATTTTCATCAAATTTTGTTACTGTCACAAGGGACAGTAACAAAGCCCTAGCTTTTCCTCTGATATAGCCTTCTCCCATACCTCATCCTGAGATTCTTTGTCTTCTGTGTCATCTGATCCTCCTATACAAGTTGCAAATGAAATTCATCGTTCATGTATAAACTGAGATAATATAATGCACTCGATATTTGAATCGTCGTACATCTATAGAATGATAGAATATAATGCATTCAATATTTGTATTATCGTTTATGTATAGATTGAGACAACATGATAATGTACACTCACTGTAAAGACAACATGATAATGTACACTCACTGTAAGGATAGTCACAAATGAGGACATCTCACAGTGACTGTCCCTTGTGTGATTGCCACTTGAATGTATTGCTATTCAGCCACATTAATGCTTTTCTTCTTCAACAAATGAGGATAGTCACTGTAAAGACAACATGATAATGTACACTTACTATAAAGACAACATGATAATGTACACTCACTGTAAAGACAACATGATAATGTACACTCACTGTAAAGACAACATGATAATGTACACTCACTGTAAGGACAGTCACAAATGAGGACATCTCACAGTGACTATCCCTTGTGTGATTGCCACTTGAATGTATTGCTATTCAACCACATTAATGCTTTTCTTCTTCAACAAATGAGGATAGTCACTGTAAAGACAACATGATAATGTACACTACATTATCATGTTGTCTTTACACTGACTATCCTCATTTGTTGAAGAAGAAAAGCATTAATGTGGCTGAATAGCAATACATTCAAGTGGAAATCACACAAGGGACAGTCACTGTGAGATGTCCTTATTTATGACTGTCCTTACAGTGAGTGTACATTATCATGTTGTCTTTACAGTGACTGTCCTCATTTGTTGAAAGAAATAAGCATTAATGTGGTTCATTAGCAATGTATTAAATTATTATTATTTTTTAATTTACCCAGGGCCGTCGCAATTGTGACGGACTCTCGTCGCAATTGCTTGGGAGCCTGCCGCAATTGCAACGGCCCTCCGAAGCAATGTGGAGGGCCAGAATGGATAAGGGCCATATGGGTGATGGCCACGCCCATCGCAATTACTTCGTAGGGCCGTCATAATTGCGACGCCCTGGAGTCGCAATGCGACGGAGGCCCAGAATGAGTGAAGGGGCGATATTGCGACGGGAGGGAGTCACAATTACGACGGATACCCATAGACGTGGCAATTTGTGACTAAAAAACTATGACGTCAATGGATGATGCTATTGCGACACATAGCCATCGCATTTGCGACACATAGCCATCGCAAATTTCCCCCAAATGTACTAGTATCCACATCTTCCCTCCTCATGCGAATTTGATGGTACCCTGATCTTAAGTCAATTTTTGAGAAGTATACAACACCATGTAACTCATCAATGAGTTCATCTATGCATGGTATGGGATACCTATTTTTTATGGTCTTCTTGTTTAGAGTCCTATAGTCTATACACATTCTCATTGTACCATCCTTTTTCTTGACAAGTACCATAGATGATGCAAATAAACTAGAGCTAGGCCTTATGAATCCCATGTCTAGGAGTTCCTTAATAGTTTTTTCTATTTCTTCCTTATAACCTCTTGGATGGCGGTATGGAGTTGTTATAACTAGTTTGGCACCCTGTTCTAACTCTATAACATGCTCAAAACCTCTATCTGGTGGTAATCTTGGAGGAAAATCATTGAAAAATATACTATGCTTATCAAGAATATTTTGAATTTCAAAATGGAAATTACCTTGATTCTTTGGAGAGCTTGCTGGATGGATTATGACTGCTGCTGCCCATGCTACTTGTTCTCTTCAAAAAGTCCTCTCCATCCTCTTTGTAGTGACCACCTTAGGTGCTCCATTTGATAACCCTCTCAATAAGGCTTCCTTCCCATTGGAATGAAATTTAAACTCCATAGTTTGATGGTTCATGTAATAGCCTCCAATAGAGTGCAACCATTGAACACCCAATACAAGATTTGTCTCCCCAATGCCAACAACATAGAAGTCATCACATAACTCATAATCTCCTAAGGTCATCTCGAGTTGTTTCATCACCCATGTGCAAGGCATAGTGAATCCATTAGCTATAGTAACATTGAATCCCTCAAAATATTCTACTTTAAGCCCTCTTTTCATGACAAATCCCTCATTAATAAAATTGTGAGTTGCCCCACTATCAAGAAGAACTGTTAACCTTTTCCCTGCTAGTACCCCTCAAATTTGAAAGGGATGGTATCTTGGGACTCCTAATAATGCTACTAAAGTGCCATCCTTGTTGATTTCTTTTTCTTTCTCTTCTTCTTCCTCCTCCTTAGTGTCATGAAATTCCTCATGCTCATCTGAATCATATTTTGAAGCAACTTCAATATAGTGCACTTGACCTTTCCCCAAACATCCATGTCCTAGAACCCATGGTTCTCTACAAGTGAAACAAAGCTTTTTCCTTCGTAATTCACTCCTAGTATCTTCATCTACCTTCTTTTTTGCTACATTTATCACTTTCTTTGGTGGTGGTGTTGGAAAAGTCTTTTTCTAAAAATTCCCCTTATGTTGCCAAAGATTTGGGGGTTTTTTATTAGTGACTGGTTTCATAGGCACACAAGTTTCAAGTTGCCAACTTCTTTTGATAGCTTCCTATAAGGTTGAGGGTGAGAAAGCCTTAACCAAACCCTTAACAAAATCTTCCAAACCATCAAGAAAAAGATAAACAATCTTCTTTTCACTCATATCAGGTACCATAATAGCCACTTTTTGAAACTCTTCTACATACTCATTAATTGATTTGGTTTGCCTCAACTTTGACAATTCTTTAAAATACTCTTCATCATCCTTGAGATCAAATCTATCTATCACTCTTTGACTAAAATCATCAAATGTAGTTACCTAATCATGACCTTGAGTAGTCATTCCATGATACCACCAATCATAGGCTACATCTTCCAAGTGTAGACATGCGAATTGAATGACACCACTCTCCTTCATGGGGTTAAGTGTGAAGGAGGTCTGTAATTTCTGTAGCCATTCTCTAGCTGAAATTTTATTTGTTCCATCAAAAGTAAGTGTTGTAAACTTGCTTATTTTATTTTTGAGCTCTCTTCCACTTATGTCATGCTCCCTCCTATACTCTTTCTTGGGCATCAAAGTGTTCATCATATCCACATATTCTCTAAAAGGAACCGAACTGTGAAAGTCATCATCTAAGCCATTGTAAGTAGCTCTTAGTGCAATCAAGTTACCTGTAACCTCTTCCATAGGACTAAGGGCTGGATTTGGTACTGGTGGCTCATCTGCAGGCAAGAAAATAGTTTTTGTTGATTTAGAGGTTGTGGGTTTCAAATTTCTTGGCTCCTCTGAATTTCTCCCTCTCTCATTAGTAGATACAACTCCTTGGAGTGTTTCTTTCAATAACCGCAAAGCCTCTCTAGTTTCTGCCAAACTATCCAGTGTTTGCTTTTGAGTGTTCTGGATGTCCTAGAAGAATTTTTTTGCCATCTCATTTGGGTCAGCCATACATGTCCCTTCCTTGGATTTTGTACTTTTATTTTCAACTAGAGGTTTGATGAGAATTTCTTTATTCTTTTCTCACTACAAATATCTCTTTTCTCTTTTACTTAGTTGCATACAAACTTCTACAAACCCTCAGGCTGGCAAGATCATAGCTTTGATACCACTGAAATGTCCCCTTTCTGATTTTTATATCATATTTAAATCATCTAATCAGATTATTAAATCAAATAATCAACACTTTGAAAGATTGTGCAATTTCTCAATAAAACCCAAATCGGGTATGCCCGAAATAGTGCCAAAAACTTCACAGCCTCACATATTATTGATAAATCTAAAAGTAGAAATTTAAAAAAAAAAAAATTGCCAGCATAACGGCCTACAAAATGACATTTCCAAATCTGTATAGAGTTTACACAACAGCTCCCAAATGGAGGACAAAAACAATGCTCATCGAGCTCTCGAAAACACCATAAAACACTAATAATCTATCGCAAAACTATAACCATGACCCAAGAAATATATTCAGCTCTATTTAAACATAAAAATGTCTACAATATAACAACAAACCAAACTGATATGAAATACTCAACCGTAAACACCAAACTCTTACAAGAAACACACCTGAAAACTCACAAATTTGCACTATTCAGCACAAAGGAAAACTCTGCATGAGCTTGCACATGGAATGGCCTCAAACTCCCATCCTTAGCCTTCCTAGAAACTTACAAAATCTCATCTTTGGGTCTCCTTCTCCACAGGTTTGGCAGCCTCTGAAGAACAACAAAGCAATGAGCAAAAATCAAGTTCTAGAATGAGCCCAAAATGCCTCCAAACCCCTTTAAAAGAGGGTATAACCCTAACTCACTACCAAGAGGGGTAAATAATACATATTTTAATAATAATTATCATTTATTAATCCATTGGTTAGCCCCTTTTCATGAAACTTTACTTTTTGAGCCTGCCAGCCTTAGTAAAAGTTATTATTTTTAATTATTTGAAAAGGGGACATGACACGTGCACAGGGTATTGCCCTGCTGTGGTAGGTCGACCCTACCATGCGGGGGTACCGCACTGTCAGTGCAGTCCCCGCGTGACAGGATCGGGCCCCTGTGAATATGCGGGCTGAGGCCCATTAACTTAGGCACTTTTTTTTTTATTCGCCCTTTTCTTTATTTTATATTATATTAATTAATATTTATAATATTAATTTTTATAAACATTAATTAATTATTTATTTTAATTAATATTTTTAATATTAATTATTACAAATATTATTTAATAATTAATTTATTATTTATTTTATATTAATTAATATTTTTAATATTAATTATTATAAATATTATTGAATAATCAATTTATTATTTAATAACTATGAAGATTAATAATTAATATTATTTAACAAAATTATTATTTAAAAATTAATTTATCTAATTTGTTAATAATACTTATATTAATTAGATGATAATAATTAATATAATTATTATTTAATTATTTTATGATTTAATAAATGTATTAACTAGTAATTAAGATAGTTATTATCATTTAATAATTTATTTATTTATTCTTTTATGATGATATTTAATAATTGTATTAATTATTGAATACTAATAATTAATATAATTATTATTTGTAAAAATTATGTTGTCATTTATTTTTATTAAGGGTTGATAGTATACACCCTCTCATTTTCAACCATTCATCTTAGTCAACTATTAAACCTTAAATTTACATTCCTTTCAAAAAAAAAATTGGTGTGTTTTTGTACATAAGATTATGGGCATGACACTTGGTATTAGAGCCTAGGTTTCAACGTTGGAACCTAACCCATTATGTTACTTAGCTAACTTTAACTCTTTTGAAATTGTTAGGATGCCTCCCCTTAGGTGTCAAGCTCGAAGACATATTAGAGGATGAGGAGCTAGGTGAAGCCCCTCGGGTCACAAGCAAGTAGAACAAAGGGCTGAGATATCGACAGTAAATCAACCACCACCACCACCACCACCCAATCCTAATCAAGAGGTCTTGTTAGCCTTACAGAACCTCATCAGGGTTATACAAGAGAGGTTGCCTCCAGTTAATCCTCAGTCAGAGCACCAGCTATCCAGGGGACAGAGATCAAAAGCTAGAGAGAGGACTAGGATTCCACAAGATTGTGAGGAAGGACAAGGGGCACATGAGGTGGAATCAGTTCACATGCCAGAACCACCACCACTCGGTTTAGTTTAGAAGGTACCCTGTGATGCTGGGGACCATATTAGAGATCTCCTACGGTTATAGCCACCTTTGTATTATCATTCTATAGAGGGTACAGATACCGAGGCATGGCTTTTGAGTTTAGACAGGTGCTTTGGGTTGCATTAGTATGATAGTATCATCAAGGCTCATTTTGCAGTGCTCCTTTCGAGAGGAGGTGCTTCCACATGGTGGAAATAGGAAGAATATAAGAATGACACCACTATGGACACCATGACTTGGAAGACTTTCTTAGAAAGGTTCAAAGATAGATACCTATTAGAGAACTATAGGCATAGGTGTATTGATGAGTTCCACAAGCTCCAGTAGAGGGGACTCACAGTGCTACAGTATGAGACCTAATTCCTTGAGTTGCTTCCTTATGTAGACTACATGAAGGATGAAAAGCTATGAGTCAACCGATCTGTTAAAGGACTCAATGATTGGATATCAGGACAGGTTCACATGACCTCTCCATGAACCCTTCATGAGGTAGTTGAGATGGCTTTGGTTGTAGAAGAAATTTAGGGTAAGTCTATAGATGCTCATGATAGGTCTCAAAACTATAACTCTACATCATAGTCATAGGGATACCAGAAGAGTCATTGGAAGAATAAAAACAAGTATTCCTCAGGGTCTTTTAATAAGAACCCATAGTAGTAGACTCAACAAAACTAGAAATAGAAGCCACCATAGGGACAATAGGGCTCTAAGCCCAAGCAATGGAAGAAATAGGGACTGGGGAAGGATCGGTGACAGTAGTATATAGATGCACCCCCAGCACAGACTCAGCAGTCCTCTTAGGGTGGTTATAGTAGGACCAGTGGTCAGTAGTTCTCTATGCCATAGGGAGTACAAACATTCACATGAGGTCCTTGCTATGCATGTGGTGCCATGGGGCACTTAGCTCATCATTGTCCACAAGGTCAGATGTTAGGCAGTCAGTTTTTGGCAGCTTCAAAGCCTACCATTGGAGACTTTGGAAAGTTTCACAGAGTATTTGCAGTGGTTGATAACCGCCAAACTAAGCAACAGGCCACAGTGATAGAGGCTACAAGTATGATCAGCGGTATTAGTATTACCATATTGTTTGATTCTAGTGCTACTAATTATTTTATCTCCATTTGTTGTGGAGCATTGTGGGCTTGTGGTAGCAAGACAAGAAGTTAGTTGGGAAGTGGAGTTAGCATCAGGGTCTAGAGTGTCATTCAACTCTTTAGTGAAGGATAGCTAGGTGCAGATTGGTGATTTCACCACAACTATGGATCTTCGTATCACCCCTCTTGGTTCCTATGACATAGTGCTTGGCATGGATTGGCTTTATGCTCACAGAGCTAAGTTATATTTTTGATAGAAGAGGATTTAGTGCCTTGATGATCATGGTACACCTATTGTGATTTGCGAGATTCAGAGAGCCATCTCTCTTCATATGATCTCTACCATGCAGCTTAAGCGGAGCATGCGGAAGGGATGTCACATTTTTTGCTATTACTATCAGTGATAGAGAGGATGAAGAGGAAAGAGAAACATCTCTTGATGATTATCCTATACTTCACAAGTATGGAAATGTGTTTCCTACTAAGCTTCCAGGCATGCCTCCTCATAGAGCAGTAGACTTCCATATAGATCTTATGCTAGGAGTTTCCCTAGTTTCGAGGGCACCTTACAGGATGACCACTAATGAGCTTAATGAGCTCAAGATCTAGTTAGAGGAACTTTTGGAGAAAGGTCACATTCATCCTAGCGTTTCACCTTGGGGTGCACCTGTTATCTTCATTAAGAAGAAGGATGGGTCCTTGCATTTATGTATGGATTACTGACAACTTAATAATCTTACCATCAAGAATCAGTATCTGCTTCCTAGGACTGATGATTTAGTTGACCAGCTTAAGGGTGATAAAGTGTTTTCCAAGATTGATCTTAAGTCAGGTTACCTCCAGTTCTAGATTGTTGATAGTGATATCCCTAAGACTGCATTTTGTACTAGATATGGGCATTATGAGTTCACAGTTGTACCTTTCAAACTCACCAATCCTCCAATAGTTTTTATGAGCCTTATGAATGGGGCATTTTGTACTTTCCTAGATAAGTTTGTAATTGTGTTCCTTGATGATATCCTAATTTATTCATAGGATGAAGAGGAGTATGAAGAGCACTTGAGATAGGTTTTTCAGTGTCTTAGAGACAATCAGTTGTATGGAAGTCCGTCCAAATGTGCTTTCTATAGGACATAGATTCATTACCTTGGGCATGTTATTTCAGGAGATGGAATCTTAGTAGATCCATCTAAGATTAGAGCCATCATGGATTAGCCTAAACCTACTTCAGTGACCGAGGTGAGGAGCATTATGGGATTGGCAGGTTATTACAAGCAAATTGTAGAGGGATTTTCTAGAGTGGCACTTACTAGCACACCTATTCTAGCAGTGCATGATCCTTCAACGGATTTTTTTGTGTGCACAGATACTTCCTTAGATGGTTTGGGAGTAGTTCTTATGTAGAATGGGTGAGCCATTGCATATGAGTCTAGGAAACTTAAGACTCATGAGCTCAATTATCCCACTCATGACCTTGAGTTAGCTACAGTGGTTCATGCTTTAGTAAGATGGTGACATTTCCTTTTGGGTCATCGATTTGAGCTTCATTCAGATCATCAAATCTTATAGTATATCTTCTCTTACCTGAACTTGAATGCACATCAGTGTAGGTGGATGGAAATCCTATGTGAGTATGATTTTGACATCCACTACATCAAGGGGAAAGAGAATGTGGTTGCCGATGCCTTGAGTAGGAGATGAAATGGAGCCTACTCTATGATAGCAGGCACTAAGTTGAGGGATTAGATATTACATCACTTACATGAGGATGTTTGGTATGTAGAGGTTATTCAGATCATTCGGTCTCAGAGTACCCTTGAGCGTAAGCATTTAGGTTATTCCCTAGATTTTGATGGGCTTTTACGCCATAGAGGATGCATCTATGTCCTATCCTCCGGTGACTTGCAATTTTTCATCATGCTAGAGGCTCATAGGGCCCCTTGTGTAGTGCATCCCAAAGTTAAGAAGATTCATGTTGATTTGAGGTAGTTATATCATTGGCCAGGGATGAGACAGAACATAGCTGAGATAGTGGCACAATGTCTTGAGTGTTAGAGGGTTAAGGCATAGCATCATCACCCTAGTGGTTTGCTTCAGCCTCATGAGATACCAGAGTGGAAGTGGGATGTTATTTCCATGGACTTCATCATTGGTCTCCCTATGTCATCTTAACACCATGATACCATCATGGTGATAGTTGAAAAACTGACCAAAGTAGCCCACTTCTCACCTATTCGGACCAATTGTATAGCTCCAGTAGTAGCACAGGTTTTCTTGTGGGATATTGTCAAACTTCATGGCATACCTTGTAACATTATTTTTGATCGAGATTCTCTCTTCACATCATCATTTTGGAGAGGATTATAGACATCATTAGGCACTAAGCTTAATTTCAACATTGCTTATCACCTAGAGACTGATGGGCAGATAGAGAGGGTAAATCAGGTGTTGGAGGATATGCTTCGCATGTATGTCATGGATCATCATAATAGGTGGGAGGAGTACCTTCATTTGATGGAGTTTGCCTACAATAATGGGCATCACACTTCTCTAGGTATGCCTCCCTATTAGGCATTATATGGGAGACCATGTAGGACACCATTGAGTTGGGACTGCATTGAGGATAGAGTTCCTTTAGGTCCTGAGTTAGTGTGATAGTTGGAGTAGGAGGTGACTTTGATCAAATAGTGTCTAAAGGATATATAGGATAGGTAGAAGAAGTATGCAGATGCCAAGAGGGAAGATCATAGTTATCAGGTGGGAGATAGAGTCTTTCTAAGAGTGCAACCACATAAGAGTCCAATCTGATTTGGAAAGGGCTCTAAGCTTGCACCCAGATTTGTTGGCCCTTTTGAGATACTTGAGCGGATAGGTCTTGTCACCTATAATCTTGCTTTGCCACTGAGCTTGTCACACATCCACAATGTTTTTCATGTGTCAGTATTGAGGAAGTATATTTTTATGAGACTCATGTCATAGATTGGGATGCCTTGTAGGTGGAGTTAGATGGTCAGCTGGCTTTGGAACCCATCCACATTTTGGCTCACCAAACGCTAGCACTTTGAGGCTAAGAGCTGGACCAGGTTAGGGTCCAGTGGGATTGCTATGATGAGGTTGCAGCATCATGGGAGGATGCAACACATATGAGAGCACAGTACCCCCATATTTTTTATGAACTCTAGGAGGAAGTTCATACCTAGGGGGGAGGATGTGAGGCCTCACCCTGAGCCTATCATAGCCATTCAGTTCTGCATTTGAGATAGACATATTTGATGATTATATTTTGATGCTTAATGGATTTACTGATACTTTATGTTATGGTTTTATCACCTTAGAGTTTAGTTGCACATTCAGTTATGATATTTTGATGAAATTGTGATATCTATTTGGAACCTTTATGTGAGATTAAGTGGATTTTTTGAATGATTATGATGTCATGGTGATGTTTAATTGCAATTGAATTATATATGAAATGATTATGTTATAAGTTTAATTTAGTGATGAATTATGTATTTCATGATGAGTTGTATGTATGTTATGGATGAATGATTATTGTCATGTGAATTTGATCCGTACCAACTTTAGTCCACTGTTAACCTCTAAACATAAACTTATAAACCCTATCCCTTTTTAAAAAAAGTTGGTGTGTTTTTTAGCGTAAAATTTATGGGCATGACATATATGTTTTATGGTTGACATTGACTTTACCTACATTGAAGCAGTTAAACCTAGAGTAGAGTTCATAGACCCTCTTGGCTATGAAATTTATGAAGTTGAAGCAAAAGAATATGTAAATAGATTGCTTAAGAGAAATTTGGATGTACATAGCAATAGATTTGGAACTTATGAGGAGAACTTCAACTCCACAAAGTCTATTCAGGAAGAAAAATAGTCAAAGAAGAGAGTAGAAAGTACAATTAAGAAAATTCTAAAGGACACAGGGATGACATAACAAGAATTTATGATTGCAAAGTAGACAAAAGAAACTATTAGAGACATTGGAATAAAGGAATTTTTGTCTGTTCCACTCCTATTAGTAGTTGAAACTAAAAATTTGCAGCATGTGGTGAAAGTAGAGAAAGAACAAAAAATAAGGAAGTCTACAAGATGATCCTCAACTCCACCAAGAAAAAGAGTGAAAGAAATAGCTACTGGACTGGGTAAGAGGAAAAAAACTATAGTTGCCTCAGTACAAAGGAAAATAGTAGAGATAAAAGATGATGAAGATACTCAAGTGAAAAAGAAGACATGGAAACCAAGGATTGAGAAGGTAAATGAACAGATCATTCATGATGGAGATTTTTCTAAAATGAACAAGTATTATGATCTCTATAACTATTCAGAGAGACTAAACTTGGAGAATGTAGTTGTGAGACATATGATCCTAGTAGATAAGAAATTTGATACAATCCAAGGTAAGATACTTGATCATTTATTTGAGAATCTAGTTAACAGGAAAAAGAGGGCAACTGAAGAAGATAACAAAATTAGAGAAAATTTTGTGAGGAAACTGTGTGATTTCAGAGATAAAGATCATTTTAAAGAAATTATGAAATAACTTGGTACTCATCTAAGAACAACAAGAAGAACCATTCAGAGAATGAGAGGTAACTATGAAGAGATTAACAAAGAAATTGAGCAAGCAATAGTAAAGGTAATGACAACAAGTGTAGCAATAGAATAGGCTAAGGAAGTTGAGCATTAGAAGAGTTCCTCTCCATCATCAATTAACATTGAATATGAATCAATGCATGTGGAAGGAACTAAGATCACATTGGACAGTGATGATAATCCTTTTAGCAACCTAGAGAATATTGTTGACAATTCGGCTCTAGAAGAACAAGACAGATCAATTGAAGAAGGAAAGAAAGAATCAAGGAAAGAAGAAGAAAAGAAAATATAAAATCAAGTAAGTACAAAGATTCAAGGATAGAAAGAAGCCCCTAACAAAGAGGAAATCAATCCTACACTTGAGATTGCAGCAAAGAACCATAGATTGAATTGATTTTTGAAAGTTTTGGGAAAGAAGTTGATGATGATGATCAAATGGAGTTGATCACATCCCTAAACAAGATAATTGGTAAGAACAAGAAAGTAAAAATCCTTGAAGGATCATTGCTGGAAATAATAGAGAAGTTAAAAAGTGTTGTGATTAACCAGATAGTAGAGGCACACCCACTAGAAAGAGCTAGAGAAGTTATGAAAGCATTTGATAATGAGTTCACTAACTTATCAGATATAGCTACAATGAAGGGATAGGCAACCTATGAGGCCAAAATATATCATGATATAAGTCAAAATATCAGAAATGATATTAACAATCTAGATGTATGTATAAAAGATCTTAGAAGGAATTTGGACAACGGTAAATCTTTGTACATTTAGTGTACAAAATCTGAAAATCATGTTTTAGAAGTGGTTGAGAAGATGAAGGCTAAAGAGGTAGAAATTAAGTCATAAGTAAATCTTTTAGTCAGCCCTAATATGAAATTTTTTTATGTTGAGAAAATAATCTGTAAAATGTATGATGACATAAGGATTCTTAATGATGAGGAAGATAAGAAATTGAGAAGATTCACTCTTCCTAGAGAGCACATTTCGGTAAAGATTGGCATAGTTGAAGGACAATTGGAAGAATGTCTTTCATCCAAGACATCCTATGATAAGTTCAACTTTGCAAACCTTCATGCATGTGAGATCACATCTAATGGTCTATGTTCACTCCTTAGTGTTTCAGACATAGTAAAGAAGGCATGGGAGAAGGAGATAGAGAGCATTAAAGTGAACTTTGCTAATTGTGTTGCAAGCTTGCCAGCTCTGCAATTTTGAATCAAGGTAAACATTTTTTGTGAGATCACAGTTTTTGACACCTTTTTTTCATTTTTGTCAAAGGGGGAGTGATATTACATCATAAAATTGATTTATATGTTAAGGAAGTATATTCCTAGGGGGAGTATAGAATTTAGATAAGATATATGGAGTTATAAGGACAACGAAGATATATTTTTGTTATGGCCACAATTTTGAGTTTTGAAGTTTTGAGACTTAGCCAATTTTCTCATATGTTTCCACTAATAACAAAGGGGGAGATTGTTGGTAATTTGGATGAGTTAGATATCTAGATGTTATCATTATGGCAACATATGGTCTACATGAAGACCACAAATGACAAAGAGCAAGTATGACAGAGTGCAAAGCAAAATTGTCTAAGTGTGTGCAGTATTTTCCCAATGTAACCTGACAGAGTTTTGATTGGAGAAGTTGATTGAAGAAATTTCAGTGCTTGTGCACTTGAACATAGATACTATAATGCATATTGAAGACTCACCTAAGAGTGCAAGTCAGTACGACATGTACATAAGAAGTTATTATAGTATTACCAGAGACAGTGTTAAAGCCAACTAGATAAAGAAAGAAGACAGAACACGTAAAGAATTAAGGGATTATTTTGTTTATCAAAATAATGTCTTAATAATATAAAGATATGACATCCTAGATGTTAACCCTTGGGTAAATATGTATTTTGTGTAAAGCTTTATGTTTTGTAAAGCCGACTGTAAGAGTTATTAGTCCTAATAACTTGTATAAATGTAAGGCATATGGAATGTGAAGAAGAAGTTCTAGTTGTAATGATATAGATGATATAGCTAAAATATATGCAAAAGGTATTGATGTGAAGTTGTGAAAGACAAGAAAGTAGTATAAGGCTATGTACCTTGCCCTATTTTGTAATCAGTAATCATTGTACATTACTTGTTTGGGAAGTAGGCTCATCTTGTAATCATTCCATTTTGTACTACCAACTCTTAGTAGGATTGAGGCTTCTAACAAGGCCTATAGTTAAGTAGGAAATATTTTCCATAGCAAGTCAATTTGTGATATTTCTATCAAGATTCAACTGTGTAGTTTTTTGAGTCAAACTCATTGACCCATGTTTCATGAGTAGTGGTTCATACGAACCCATCTCTCATGAGAATGAATGGAATACTTAGCACTCATTGGATCTAGGTGATGCTCACATAGGTGAAGTATCGAGACTTCCCAAGAGGTCACCCATCCTTGTACTACTCTAGCTTGAGCACGCTTAACTATGGAGTTTTCTCCATGGTTAAACCCACTTTTCTTGCAACCTCATTTTAAAAACCTTCACCAAGTGTTGTGCCTTATGAACCACTCATTAGAAAGCCCCTTAAGCTCATCAATTGATAAGTATGAAATATTGCACCTCTATGAGCATCACCTAGATCCAATGAGTGCTAAGTGTTCCATTTATTCTCATGACAAATGGGTTTGTGTGAATCACTACTCATGAAACATGGGTCAATGAGTTTGACTCAAAAAACTACACAGTTGAATCCTGATAGCAATATCACAAGGGCTATAGTCCCTTAATTAGGACCGAGACACTATATATATATATATATATATATATATATATATATATATATATTTGTGTGTGTGTGTGTGTGTAACAGGCTCCTAACAGGGTCAACATACTTAACAGGATACTTTTGATTAGTGGATCTTTGTGGGTACCATCTCCACTGGGGTTTTCCCTTGGCCAGGGTTTCCTCGAGAACAAATAATGTGTTATGAGTTCTTTTGCTTTATTGTTATGCATGATCTTTAGTTTACTATGTTATGCATGTATAAAGATAATATATTATATCCATAATTGGGTGAAAGTAAAAATTTGTAGAATAATGATTCACCCCCCCCCCCCCCCCCCCCCCCACTTTCATTATTCCCTATTTCTAACAAATTGTTCATCCCTTTCCTTCCATGCATCCTCAACAACTTTCTTGGCATCTCCTACAAATTTCCTTGAATCCTCAGATTTTATTTTTCCTTCAAGGTCTTCACACATCCTGACAGATTGACTTTCAATCTCTCTTTTTATATTTTCCACTTCTTTTTTGATTTTCTTATTCTTTTCCATCAGAGATTAAATTTCATCCTCATATTATTTAGATATACTACCTTTAGATAGTTTCTCAATGTAATCCTGGATTTCATTCAATTGCTCAGTAAGTTCTATTCTCTTGATAAGTGACTTCTTCAGCTTTACTTGCACCTCATTAATAGTCTTGTGTGCATCTTAAATTCTCTTCTCATACCTATAATTATCCATGGTTGTGGATATTTTCCTCAAGCTATTAGGCCTATCACCATGATGACCTTTTCTCTGCTACTAATTCTTAGTATTTGATGGTACTGAGAGGGGGCAGAGGGTGAATCGATACAAATTGGTAACCTACTAATTCAACCACTAGTATGAATGTCTTTAACAATAACTTCCAAATATAAAAACATATAACTGATGTAATGAAATAAAAGTAAAAAATATTAAACATCCACACATGCATCACACATATTCCTTGCATGGTAGTTACCTTAGATCATGTAGGTATTCACATGGTTGGGATTATTGCACCACATAAGGATGTAGAAGATACTGGGGATCACCATTCTTGGATGTCTTGTTAATGATATTGGGGAAATCATACACTTGACATGGTATGGGAGGGTATGTAATTCAAGTGTCAAAGGATTTGGGAGGAGAGTTTAGGTATTTCACAAGTATCAAGGTGGGCATGTTGGAATGTGACAACAAATTTAATCCTATCAAGAAAAAGGTTTATTCAAACCATGGATTGTAGGCTCTCACTACAATGAAAAAGAAAGAAATTTCAACTATTGAAGGATAAGTATATGGACAAATATTCACCTTCAAAATTTTAATAACTTTCTATGAGATATGGAGGGTAAGTAAATATGCCAAGATTTGACATATAGAATTTTTACATGTGCATATACTTTTCTCTAAAAAAGCATACACTTCATAAGAAAAATATTGTTGCAACAATTTAATATTATGCATAAGAGTGTTTGTTGGTAATTTATGTTTTTTTGGTTCAATTAGAGGTTAATGTGGTTTCACTTACCTATAATTTGTACTCTTTTTTACATACATAAATTACCTAAACACCATTGTGAGTTGAATAAATTGTCTAAAATCTCCAAAATATAATCTTGGAATGACAATGCATAAGAAACAAATAAAATTTATTATCTCAAGAGGTTTTAAATTATTAGAGAAGTAGAGATTGAGGTTACATTTATGTAGTGAAAAGGAAAATAGAGAGAATAATAGGCATTAAAATGATAAACATAAGGGACAAACTCTATATTTAGGCATGGAACATGCTATATGATTAAAACCTAGTAGATATCAAACAAATTTTTTCTTGGAAAATAAATGAGAATAGAAGGATTGATGATAAGAAGAACATGAGAGGGTATACATTGGAAACCAATGCAAGGATGATTTTTCTCACTCTTCAAATCTCACAACTCTTGGCTCCTACAACTTGTGTGTTCCTTCCTTCTATGGTTGCATGGGTTTTAATAATGTCTTGCCCCTACTTCTCTAAGCCGCAGTCAAGTTACAACCTTCCCAAAGAAAGTTCACCACACTTCTTTAATGGTATGACAACCCCCCTTTTTTCCATCACCTCGTATCCTCTTAATTATAGGTTGTGTCTCGTGTGACCTCCAACACAACTTGGAGAAATAGAAATGCCCCTTGTATTTTATTCTCATTTCATTTATAACATCTATAATGATTCAATCTTTCATTCATTTACTCATTTACCTCTTTTTAAATTTGTTACATTTAGTGTTACTCTTTTAAAAAAACAAAAACAATTAGTTAATCATATATCTAATTATTTATTTGTTTATTAATAAAATGGTCTTTAGAATGACTATTTATTGGGTTGGAGGGAGAAGAAAATGAGTTAGTAGAATGATTTGATTGGAGTGGTCTAATCCTTCATATGTCAATGGTATAATTATTAATAATGAGAGAATTCTCGTTATAAGAAAACTCTATCTTAATCGATCTAACTAATTTCATGGTTTGTTCTTGATATAGGTTGCTAGGTCTACCTCTTTCACACCCCTAGAACCTACAAAACCATCCATTATTAATACATATATCATAGCAATGTGAGTACTGGGTTAGTTTGATATGCATAATATACTAGTATCAATGCAACTATGTCATATGTAAAATGAACCATTAAATTAATTGCTTATACATTACTTGGCAATTATACTATTTTTTTATTAAAATTACACACACACACAAAATTTTAAAAGTCTGATCATTGTCTACATGCTAGAGTTTTTTCTTCATCCAACTTATATTAGGATGATAGGTGACTAATAAAAAATTAAATGGTAGTTTATGGGGATGTGGGACAAGCATAAGAAAATGTTGATTCTCCTAACTATAGTTAAGTGGCTTGAGTTGATATATCTTTAAGATTCCCAAGGGTAATTAATGTTAAAACCATCCACCTCTGAGTGATCAACAATGCAATAGGAATACACAATTTCATAATTCTATTTCAAAATTTCTACTCCATTAATAAATTAAAAGTTTGAAGGTATTACTATCCTATCTATTTATGTTCCAATATAGAAGAGAATTCATTTAGTATTGTCTTCCATTAACTAATCCATATAATGCAATCTATTTTCAAGAATAATGATTCAATTTGGACTGACAACTCTCTTTCTAAAGATATAGTCAATTGTAAATGGTTTTTTCTTTTAGCCATCACATAGTCTTGATTGAGATTTTTCATCCTCTATAAAATTTCCCTATGAAAAATAAAAATCAAGTGAGACCTTATGGAAGACAGTACCAAGTAAACTAATATTCTAAATGAAAATTCAAGATTTAAACTGAAAAGTATGGGGTTGAATCTCAATTGGACATAGTAGCTCATGTCCCAAAATTATCATGTCTATCTCTGATACACTTCTAAGAAAACATCATTCCACATTCTCTAAATCAACACTTGAATGATTTCAATTCAAGATGTACCGATTTGGTGTGTTAGCCTAGAGTAGTTTTTTGGAATAGTAAATTTTGGTAGAATATGCTAAGATATCTTATTTTTATGTGTAGAATTATATGCAAAATTGCAACTAACAATTAAAAATAATATTCTACACTAATTCCCCCTTTAGAATAGCCTAGGGACTTACAACTATTCTTCATGAGGTACCCATATATAATGCAATCTCTCATAAGGTAGATAATTTTTACTCTAAAAGAGACAAAAAAAATGTGAAAGTGCACTACAGATAACACAAAAAAATATATTCAAAGATGATAGCTCTAAAATTACAACAAGATAAGCTCATATATATGTGTACAAATTAAAGAGAAATAAAGCTAATATAGAATGTCACATAGTCGATGTTAATGATTAAGGTAAAAATAGGTATTGAAGGAACCCAAAACCATTTACAAATATATTTTTAAGGGCATCTATAACTGAAAATAAGTATTTAGCTACAAAAGATGAATCATTAAAAAATACCAACTAACATCCAACAAATGGTCAACAACCTAAAACATAGATCAAAAAAAGTTCTAGCTGCCAAATTGAACACAACACAAAGGCCTAAGCCTCATAACATAGGGTTTTCTAGGTTCCCAAAACCTTAAAAGTGAATCAATGATTTTTTCTAGGCCTCCTTAACTTGATAGTGAATACAAATGATCCTCCTAATAAACACAAGGTTTTGACATGATCCTCTAACCTTTACAAACAACCTTCAAAGATGGAACAATTAAGAACCAAATTAAGATCCACTAGGTTTTAAAATGACACCAAAACCATCATATGGTTTTGAGGAGCTCTCCAAACCTTCACAAACAACCTCAAAATATTGAACAATGGAGAACTAGCTCAAGAACCATTGGGTTTTAACATATTACCCAAACCAGAAACAAAAGAGTCTATTAAGATCTGACCAAGGTCTACTAGCCAAAGTACAAGGATAATAGATAGCGGGTTTTGAAAGGCTCCCCCAATATTTGATAAATAAAACCTACTCACAAAAATACCTACTCCAAAACTACAAGATTCCATCTCTATAGGAATCACCAAACAAGAAATGATAATCCCAAGAGAAACCACAACCTATTGGCTATAAAAAAATCCGCCTCCACAGGAATTCTATCCACCTCAATAGGATTTATAGCCAAGAACAAAGAAAACCATAGAGTAGACAAAATCTAGTATAGAGAGAGCAGGGGACAAGATGGAAAAACATCATCAAATCTCACTGCCTTAACATGTCTATCCCAAAATCCAACACAGGCCCTGCAACCAAGAACCATGAACCTCCAACACCAAAAGAGATTGGAAGGGAAAAATAAAACCAAAACAACAAGAGGAAGAGGAAGGCCATGAATAAAATAATGTACATCCACTGAAGATAGTCACAACCTTCCACAACTAGCAACCCCATAGCCAAGAGTCCCAACCCTAACACAAAAAAGGTTATAGAAAGAGAGATAGTATCTATTAAATAGAGAGGATATGGGAGGGGGAAATCACATGAAATCCCTTCCTCTTATAACACTCACCTCAAAGAACATCCAACAATACTTCAACTAAGATCCCACCAATCCAAGAAAAATAATAATACCTCAGGGTGGAGGACATAAAGCACATCAAGATGGGGCAGATGAGAATATGCACAGTAACACTCATCCTCTTAAAATACATAAACCTTCCAGCAAACACCATAGACCACCAAACACCTACTCCAAGAGATTTCACCTCTAACAAAAAAGTAACTCTAAAGAGGAGGAAATTAGAAGGTCTGAGATCGTCAAAGCACCCTCCCTTAAGAAAATCAACACCAGACAACTTCCCCACCTCAATAAACAAGATATTATCTTCCCATGAAGAGAATCCTCCTAAAAAATACCCCAAATACCTTTACCAAGAGAATTCATCTAGATAAAAAAAATGAACCCTAATGAGAAGGAAGGAATTAGAAGGTCTAAGATCCTCAAAGCACCCTTTGTTAAGAAAATTAGTACTAGATGACTTCCCCACCTCAACAAAATAGGATACCAACTTTGCATGAATAGAAGTCTCTCAAAAATCAACACCAAATACCAACACTTAGATATTTCATCTTCAATGAAAAAAGGAACCCTGAAGAGGAGGAAATAAGAAGGTCTAAGATTGTCAAAGAACCATCCCTTAAGAAAATCAATACCAACCAACTTCTCCACCTCAATAGGCAAGATACCATCTTTCTACAAAGAGAAGCTTCCCAAAAACTAACCCCAAACACCCAGACCAAGACATTTCACCTCTAGAAGAAAAGGAAACCTAAAGAGAAAGAATAAATTAGGAGGTCTGAGATTGTTAAAGAACCCTCCATTAAAAAAAATCAGCACTAACCAACTTCCCCACTTCAAAAAATAGGATCCCATCTTCAAATGAAGAGAAACCTAAAAAAAACTACACTAAGACCCAACACCAACTCTAAACCAAGGAGGCTTCAAGGAAGGGATAACCCACAAAAGAGAGAGGCCGATAAAAGGACTAGGAACATAAAAGCTCAACCGTGAAAGAGACCCAACCCCAACAACCTCCATCAAATTCAAATACAAGATCCCAATAATAAGAATTTGAGAATTAACACTAAACCTAAACCATCTTTCCCATACAAGATAAGAAAACTAAAAAATCTAAAACCCAAAAGAGAGATCCAAACCCCATAGGAATCAAATCTAGAGCCTCCACTAATACTCCTCCACCCATAGAAAGGAATTTTTTCACAAAGGAGGAAAACAAACAACTCGAAGAGAATGAAAAATATAACCATGAACATAGGAAGACTCTACCTAAATCCTTGAGCCATGATGTGCAGATGAAATAAGTTGAAAGGAAAACCCCCACACTAAATAGGGACAAACAAGGAACCTTTGAAGCATGCAACTAATAACACACTAGAAAAATACCCAACCTAAAAAAGAGAAGAGCCAAAATAGGCACCCCTTCAATTGCACAAAAAACCCCAAAGGAAACAAAAGATGAAGAAATAGGGTGCACATGCCTCCCTAAAAATACATAAACATTCTCATGACCAAGGAGTAAGCCTAAAACGTAGGGAAGAGAACAAAAAAGGGGAAATGAGCCATTGAAACCACACCACAAAGCTCTAACAATCACTAAAGCCACCAAAAATCCAACTTGTAGGCCTAAAAAAAATATCCAAAGATATTAATAGACACATTGGATAGTACAGATTGCCAAAACATAGACATGAATTGCTTGGGAAAGAGAAGGGGGTAAAAAGGAGATTCCCATGAATCCTTATTGAGAGAAGAAAAATCCAAAGGAAAGAACACCCCTAAGGAGACAACAGGTCTAGAACAAGCACCATCTCCATTTTCGTCACTGGAAACTTATACAATGGAAAACTTATACTAATATATATGATTTATTAATGAAACATTATAATGAATAGACACGCCTCTCCTAGCCTCTTTCTCAATATAAAAGAGAGATCATTGCTATTGGAAAACATATACCAAAGAGACAATGTTAATACATTTGCAGTGATCCTAATAAATCAATATGGTATCAAAGAAAATGTGAAAGAATAGAAATGGTATGTAGGACATTGAAGATAAGGAAATATGAAAGGGACTTCACCTAATGGTAATAGATAAATTATTGATCCTTCACAATTTGGCAAAAGCTTGGCAAATTTAAAAAGAAAACGTAAATCATTTAGCTCTACAAAGTAGCCAAAAACTTAATTACAAAAATTAATGGGTGATTTCCATGGCTGAAAATTAATTCTAACTTGTTCCCCATCCCTTTTCCTAAGTTATTCTGGTATATAAATATCATTCATAGGATTTTAATGGGTATTTCTAGAGAACCAATTTTTGTGCATAAAAGGGACTATGTGGAACATTTCAAATACACAAGCTGAGTGTTTTGATACACTAATCAGTATGGTTGAACATTGATTCATTTTAAAATGAATTTCTTGCAAGCTTTAGTACTTCCCACCTGGATGTCTGAGGGGCATTCACACAACTCAATAAGCCATGTCCAAAGTTGAATAAAAAATGTTTAATAATTTATCAGGACTTGACTACATAGTTTTGAATTGAACTACATTGACCTGTATGCATTTTGTTACATACACTTTTAGAGATATACACAACTAAGTGGGCTTTAATTTAAAACTTACTATTTTCCTAAATTGCATTTGGACAATTTTGTTGTTGTGTAAAAACAAAAACTTGAAGGAAAAATAAACTTCTTATCATCATGTCTGATCGAAGTATCAATGGGAGAATCGTGATAACTAGTTCAAATGTGATCTAAGCCACTTGTGGCATGACTATTTTGATCGGATTTCCATATCCAAATATCCTCGATTCAAAGGAAGTAGCTTGATGAAGAAGAAACTCATCACTGATACAATGCTTGTGTACATACCACTAAATGGAAAAGGGAATGAAGATGGGCAATCATGGGCTAGCTATCATAGATCTTATTGACTTTGGAAAAATCTTGAAGATTTATGGAAGTCTATTGACTCCAAGATAATGCATTTGTGCTCTTAGTAACAATTGAAGAGGACATTTTAAAATCTGACATCACAAAGGGATGTTTGTATGATAAGAAGATATAATTTTTAAGGAATGTGCCTCTCACAACCGCTTGCAGATTACTCATCTTGGACTTTAACCAATGATGAGCTACATGATAAGTCCAATCAAAGCTAGTTAGCATTGTAATTGATTTATGTATCTATACATTCTCTGTCAACCTGAGCCATGAGTGAAATTCTAGCTTCTAATTTCATGGAATACTTGGTCACGACGTGAGAAAACTCTACGAAGCATTGAAGAATGTTATTGCCATCATAGAATATATACTAAACATATTTATGTTGTTGTATTCAATAAGGGCTATCTTGTGCAAAGCTGCTATTTATGGAAACTTGCTATTTTTAGTAAGTTGGTCATCCGATCTCGGAATGTTCTGATTTCTTCCTTGGAGGTTCATTTTGGTCATATCAACCTGCCAGTAAAGTTTCATTGACAAATCAAGTCTAGCTTTGTAGATATTGAAGATTTTTGGTATTGGCAACAGGGTATAGAAACTTTGAACTCAGTTTTGAAGGCTTTAGAAGCCCCAGATGAGGTTGAAAATTTGGGCGACAAGCGCTTGCGCTAGTCAAGCCTGTAAAGCGCTTCGTGGCCTTTTCAGAATGGGGTTTTAATAGTCAATCGGGTCATCTGGCGATGACTTATGGTCTTCCAAAGTTGGGTCACCTGAAATAGCGAAAAATGATTTTCCTTCAAAATTTCTGTTTGGGTTTCAAAAGTTATTTTGGGTCGACTTTGATGTAATAAATTGTAAAATAAAATAATTCTAAGTTTGGTCGGCCTTGTTGTCTAAAATTCTAGAACCTTCCCAGGTGGTGGAAAATTGCCTATATAAGGAAGGCTATAGTGTTGTCTTAGGCAGTTCGGGATAGTTCTGGGTATTGATTTGAGGCTTTGTCCTACAGAATATGGTAAGGGAATGCCCAAGCGGCTTTGCATATTGTAATTCTAAAAGTTTGTAATTCCACATTTGTGCAGATAATAAGAAGTCATTTTTCTGTTCTTGCATATTGTTCTTGTTTCTCTGTTTCTATTATGTGCTTGTGGTATTAAGGGAAGCACCCTTCATCACAAATTTCATAAGGATGGTCTCCAAAAATGCACCATACCTACACTTTGTATATAATTCAACAATTTTTTGCAAGGAAAACATGTTAAGTATTGAAGGAAAATCTAAGACCACTTAGTAGGTGTTCAAGGAATGTTTTCTTTGATGATATCCATGATAAAAGAATCTTGATGTGCTCATTTCAACTTTAGCAACCAAATCCTTGTGAACAATATTTCTTGCATTTTTTAAGTAAACAAATTAGTGCTCTAATTATCATGCATATCTACAAATAAAAATCATCTTGTTCAGCAAGCACCTTATTTGCTTTTCCAAAATGCCCACTTTTAACTTATACCTTGATCAATGAATTCAATACAACCTATAGAAGCATAGAAATATTAAACCTCATAAATATAACAGACAATACTTCGGTAAAGGCATGAAAAAATTGTCAATTCTAAGAGGTATAAGGTAAAGTTAAAATTAATACTTATTTACCATCACAAACAAAACTCAGAAATAGACCCCTATAGGCACACATCTCATATATAATATAGTTTCTCCCTCTTTTTAAAATATGGTCCAAGACTAACAAAGAAAATATACCAAGAAAATAAGGAGTAAAGCACTATATATATATATATATATAGAATTCAACTATCAATTCATTCGGTTTATTGGAGTTACACTAGCAATTGCACCTTAGTGTGCAATGTGTATGCCGAAGAGGTGTAGAAGGTCAAATACCAAAAAAAATCACCTATATTTAGCATTTATGTAGTAAATGATTATCAAGCTCATCACCAATACGCTCTATGTTCCTATAAAGTTTGTAATAGGGGGAGACAAGAAAAGGGGATATAAAGAGGGGGAAATAGAAGGGAGAAGAGGAAGGGGAGAAGTAAGGATAAGGAGATAGAACTAGATAGAACTACGGAATACCAAATTTATTAAATCTAAATTTAAAACTAAAATAATTTAAAAATAAAGATTTAAATATATAAAATCCAAATGTTAATAAAAATAAAATTAATAATTTATAAATAAGTTAACTTAATAATAAATAACAATAACTTCAACATTTAATTAAGTTTATTAACTTAATAGATAATTAATTAAAATAATATTTTTTTTACCTTTATTAGAATTTAGATATAAAAAGTATAATTAATATGAAAATATTTACATTAATAGCAACTAAACTCATTGTCACTAATAATAATGTTGAGAAAGACATGATTAATATGATTTATAAAAAAACATTCAATAATTTAATATTTTGTAGTAATTTATATTATGTAAAATTAAAATATATGTAACAATTTCAACGACTAACCAAAAAATGTGAATTATATTACTATTTTTAAAAGTCTAAAAATAATTAGAAATCCATTAATAAAATATTAATATTCTTCATTATATTTGTTAAACGAAACCAAAAATGATGAAAATAAGGTGTTGTTGTTGTAGAGTTTCAGTGCATTGGAGTTGTAGTTATAAGGGGTATATCTAGAGTAGTTAGGTAGGTTTTAAAATTGTAAGATGCATCTGTGATACAATTGGAGTTTAATGGGATTCAAAAAGGAACACAAATTTTGGTGCATGATCTAGAATAAACTGCTTAAAATTTACTCTTAGTGCCCAAAAAAGATGAACATGACTTTGTTTGCCTTCACTCAAACACAGTTTTATCATATACTTCCTTGAGTTTTGAACTTGTACTAGATAGGCTACAAGCTACATGGATGAACAGGTTGATCAACAAACTGTACAATTTGACAAAAAAGAAGAAGTCTGAATTTGATAACAAAATTAGGGCTTCAATAGTTTTTTAAGGTAAAAAAAATGTTGGAAGTCTTTTAGCTAAATGTGTAAACTTGCTAATATTCTTAAAAGATAACCACTAATTCTGACTCTACCCATAAATAGATGAAATATGAATTTTTGGAAACAGATGTCTCATTTTTTATAAAACTGCAGTTACGACCTCTAACCTTACTGCTGAAATCTGAAATGGAGATCAAACATTAGAAATGGAAGTAGATAGCACAAGAACCATTACCAGACCCATTGATTTTCCAACTGATTATAATACCATCATTGATGCAGATAGAGACTTCTTCTTCCCACTGGTTTGCGTGTTTATTTGGATGATCCAGCTAAAATGAAGAGACTTCTTCTTCCAACTAAGTTATCTACTTCTAACAGTGTGAAGAAAGGTGGAAATAAAGGCGAGGCAACATCACCTAATATTATGAATCTTCTAAAGGGTGTTAAGGTGTTACAGCAGGCCATTGTGGATCTACTCTTTGACATAATGGTTGAGTGTTGTCAACTATCTGAAGGAAAGAAATGCAATGATGCTCCAGAAGCAAGGTCAAAAACTTATTTGGATTGCAATGAAACTACAACTAATAGAACTACAAATGGAACGGTTGAAGCTGTAAGTAATCTTATTGATCTACGCCTTGGTGTTGGAATTGATGGAGCTGTAGGAACTCGGGCAGTAAGAAGTGGTGACTTGTCAACAACAGAGCTGGTTGGAAAGGTTACAGGCTTTCCTGCTTTGTCACCTCCAGACTCAACCGCACATGAACCCTCAGGATTGAAGCATTGCAACCAAATGAAAAAGATGAAATGGCCAGAGCAGTCGGATGAGCTATTGGGATTGATCATCAATTCTCTTAGGAAATTAGATGGAGAAGTTCTTCAAGGTTGTCTACCTCCTAGACGAAGGCCCCAGTCAGCACATAAGATTCCTTTGGTCTTGGAAAGAGCTCCAAAACATTTACAGTTGGATCTTATTTCACTGGTGCCAAGGCTAGTGGATTATTCTGAGCACTCTTTGGCTGCATATGCATTATTGGATTGCCTTCAGCAACCAGATACAAAACTTGAATTACGTCTACCTGTTTTGATCAAGGTAGAGAACTTGAATGCATGATCAAGGTCTGATAGTCTCTTTGTAAAAGAGGCCTAATTGTGCAACGTAGAAACAATAATAAATGCATTTTGTACTAAAGTAACCTATATTGAATTTGAGATATGTTATACAAAATTTTAAAGGGTATTTGAAAGTATTTGGATAGTTCTAATATGTGAACTAAATTAGAAGTTATAGGGTTTTTTCTTTCTCTCTAGGGCTACTAGGCCTAGAGAAGTCCATGAAGGAAAATGTAATGAGTTTGATCATTGAACTTTAAGTTTTTCTATGAATGTAATTGTTCTTGACATATTTCGTGGTGTTTTAAACCCACTTGCAAGTCAGGGTAGAGAAAAGTTAAAGATGATGAAGACCATGCCCAAGGGAACATTGAGGACTCGATATTGATAGTCTTGTATTAGACTGAGAAAGATAGGAAGAGCAGTTATTTACTATTTTTTATTGAGACCAGTATCTATAGATGGTGTTGTGATGATTAATAGGGGTGAAGAATTTGTAAATACCTTTGTGAAGTCAATGAATGGAACCATGAAATTAGTGTATACCATTGTTTTATTAAATCTGATTGTCACAGTCCTAGACTAGCCTGTAGGGGGCGTGTTGTGATTTCTCTAGCATTAAGTAACCTTTTGTAGAAAAATATCTTGTATCATTGAATTCTTGTTGAAGAGTTAGTGTTCACCATTGTTAAATGCTATCAAGGCCTAATTATGCACAAAAATCAGTTAACAATCCTTGTTTAGAAAGTATGTTACAAGTGAATCTATGTTCATACTGAGATATCTTTTAGGTGAGTGTTGTTAAAAAACAAAGTCACATGTTGATATTTTCAAGATTCTAAGTTGCTTAAGGGGCTTATGTTCTTTTCTCGGTCTAGTAAGATATATGTGTTCTAATCATGAAATGTCATGATCACCTTGTGTAAAGAGTTAGATCAGTCATTGCCTTGAAAGATTATCAAGATTGAGTTTCATTTGATATTGTGGAATGACTTGAAAATCCAAGAAGATATGAATTTCAAATACATTGCAAGAAAGATCAGTTGTTTGAGTTTTAGTGTGATCTTTGGGCCCTCTGCATCAGTAATTCATCCAAAAATAGAGCTATGAATAGTGATAGCAATGACATTCAAGAAAAAATAGAAATAATTCAATACAAATGGACCTTGTCCATAAGAATCATTGCCGAACATGAAAGTGGTGATGGGGAATAAAAAAAAATTGACCTTGTCCATAAGAAAACTGGCAATTTATAAAATAAGTATTGGAATATTAAATCATACTAACCTTGTTCATGGAAGGTCTGAAGTCTCCATCCTCGACCATAAATGACTAGTTCTGCAATAGGCCCAAATTCAGCAGCCCGTCTTCCCCATCCCTCATAGCCTTAATGAAGGTGGTTGCCCTTTCATTCACTACTAACCATCACAAAAAATAACACGCCAATTAGTGGGAAAAATGATTGAAAAGAAATTTAGACCCAACCATCTAAATTTGTGAAACTTGTGAAACTGAATTGCAATAATGTAAGTTGGGGTTTTCCCTGCTGCTTTGTGAAATCAAAAGCAACATTCAAGGATTTTCTTTGGAATGCCACTAATGATGGATATGTTGGAAAACTATCTCTTGCAGAAATTCATTTTCTATCCTTAGGCTCGTTCCATTTTATCAATGATCCCTGCACACAACTTCAATAGATCATAAATAATAACCAACAAAGTTATTGTCTACTGCAAGGACAGTCAATCCTGTTATCCACAAATCAATGTATTGTCCACCTTCAAACATGGTAACAACATAACAATGGTCAAGGTCAATACCGAACCATCCGAAATACCCTTCACTCAACACCATTGAACATATTTATCCTTGATTAGAAAATAATAGTAGTTACCTATTGACTGCCACGCAAACTTAAGAATGTCTCTGTCCTAGTAATGACTGCCTTACAATCTATCACTCTTGATCCTAGGGATAATAAAATCTTTGAACAATCTTCATTTTTATTATAGGTGATTAGTACTGCTCAAAATGGCAACCAAAGTCCAATTCAGGAATGCAAATACAAGAAACATAAGTCTTTCAATGAAAGAGATATTCAAACATGATTAGCACTGTCCCTTCATGACAGGAAACATAAACATTAGGACTCCAATCCTTAATGAATTCACTCCCAACCTTTCTTCAAGTGTTCATTACATTCCCCTGACCCTGCATGACTATTTACTGTCAATAAAAACTAAAACAATCAATAAAAGTGGATCAAAAAAATCACTGCAACTATCTGCTAGGGCTTTGATTCTCTCCCAAATTACACAACCATTCTCTTTAAAACCAATTATAAATTAAACTATATTGAATCTACAAACAAATATCGAAAAATGAGATTTCTCTATCGGTCAAAACAAGACAAAATAGTAAACCCTTGCTGCTACCCTGTACATGAGGGTTTGGAGACAGTTTTAATAAAAACTATTAGATCTCTTTCCATGATCCATGCAAAATGATTTCACTTGATTCCAAAAAATTTAATTCATCATAAATAACTTCCAAATAATATTTGATTTTTATTCAATCCATTTTCCTATTAAGAAATGCTCTGAAATAGACAAAACTGTGACAGTTTATAAAGGAACACTTATAGTGTTACACAAACAAATCATTTATTCATTTCATATGTTACAAAAACCTTACAATGGTATTCAAACTACTTTCATGATTTTTCTAAAACCAATCCATGGTTGATCTCCCTCCATCTTAATGATCTTCTTGGACTGTCACCATGTCTGTAGACTAGGTGTGACAGTCAGAGACAACAACTTTGTGTTTTGTCCTCCAACTGTTCACCACCTCTCAATTCAACTTGAACATGCTATTTTATAAAATTTTGGGTCCACAACTCTCCCTAACTACCTCTGGACCGATCAACCACCTATTTGGAAACTTTTGGTGCAACTTTGCAAAATTGTAGTTTTGCAATGTTGCACTTTTACATCTTTTTTGGCAATTTTACATTTTTGGACACAAATGACCACCAATCCTTGGATTAAAATCTAATCCAATATACTTTCCTCCCAACACCAAATATGATAATGAAAGCCTCACTATGGACCAAACACATTAATGGAGCAGTGTTCATCCCTTGTCCTTTCATAATTATCGGGTATGTTGTTCTACTTTTAATTCGTAGATTATAAACTTTCAGACAGTTTTGGTTGTTTTGGAGAATATTACAATCGCCTTGATTATTAAAAATAATAAAATGCTAGTGACAGATCTTTGGCACACCAAATGCAACACTTTTAATGGTTTCTATGTATATAATGAAAAGGATTAACAAACACTCTTGTTTGTATAAGCTTCACACCTAAATAGTTAATTCCAATTTTCAATCTCATCTGTAGTTCTCCTATTTTTCTTGGCCAGGTGATCTAAAATATCAATGCTCTGATCAGTCAATTGCTGACCATTTTTTATCTATAAACCAACAGTTGACCGGGTATGACTGTCTCAGAAATACAGTCCTAATGCAGGGGCAATATATCCCAAGCCAACTACTGGATTTGGCTGGATTTTAGATATATGGGTAATATCCTAATTTCGAAGGCTCTGACTGGAGCGATTGTAGAAATATGGTCAGGTTAAAAAGTTATTGACTTCTGAATACGGGTTTATACAAAGAACCAGTAAGTTCTTGTTTTGACATTAATTTTGTTATGGTAAATTAGATTTAGGAGTCTACGGTAAGTTGGTCATCGGGAGTCTTACCAAAACTTGTGTCTAACCCTAAGCAAGGAAGGCTATCATAGGTTTGTTCATGATTGGAAGAGTGGGTGTTGTGATGGTATTGTCAAGGAATGATCAGTCAAGGCATGAGTAATGACAGTCAAGTGAGTGGAGTTGATAATACATGCAGTCATTGGATATTAATGATCTTTGAAGGGGGTTGGTTTGATAAGGCATCTTGGAGTGTTTGAGTTCCTTTGAGAGGCTTAACTGTCAAGAATTGATGAGATCTTTAATCTAAGGTGATTTTGAAAGGGCTAGTAGTAGAATGGTGATTGAACTTACTTTGAGAGTTCTAGTGGAAGAGTAGAAGCTTGAGCTCTTTGAATCGGTAGGGGAGCTCTAGGAGAGTAGGAGGAATAAGGATTGAAACCTCCTAATGTAGTAGGTTTCTTGGAGAGAAATACACCCTAAGAAGTCCAGAAAGTGACTTAGGAAAGAACTAGGTTTAGTTCTTGAGGAGCCTCCCTATTAAACCTTTGCCAGCATTCTCCCTACTAGTGATGAAACAGGAGCTTCGGGACAAGGTAAGGATATCCATTAAATCAATATGGAAAGTGGATTTTTGTCAGGTATACTTGCAAATGCTCTAGTGGACATGTATGAATAATGTGGAAGTACATACACGGAATATGGACTGTTTGACATAATGCCTCAAAGAGATGTCATTCCATGGAATGCAATGATACAGAATATTCAGATAGTTAATTTATTGAAAAGGCTTTAGAAACTTTCAAGCAAATTCAATTGGCAGGTGTAAAATTAAATCCTTTGACAGCGTCCCTCCTACCTATGCCCAAATAGGGGCTTGGAATAGGGTGCTTACAAATTACATCCATCAAAGCATGATTGTAAGGAAATGCTTTTTAGATATTATAATTGAAAATGCTCTGGTAAACATGCCTGTAATATATGCAATCATAGATGTACGAAAAATGTGGAATTATAGACAAAGAACTTGAATTGTTTCACATAATTTCTCAAAGAGATGTCATCTCATGGAATGTAATGATTACAAGTAATGCACAAAATTGTTCTCAAAATTATGTGGGCATGCTAACCTTCATGCATGTGTTGGCTTTCTTGAGGATTCCCTAAATTTAATAACTAGCAATCAGGCTTTAGTGTTCAATGAGTACGATGATAGAGGCTGCATTCATTGAGCCCGTCATATTTTAACATACAATAGAGCACAACCTATGTCTCCATTGATAAAGGATTGTTTTCTCAAAATGTTGTCAAATCTTGGGGGTCGGGTAGTACTTAATCCATGCCTAAGGGTGGTCGAAGAGCAAGGAAAAATCTGAAACTCTGACTGGAAGATTGTGTCTTAAATCTTGTTGGTATAGATAGAGCGTAACATGCTCAGACATATAAGTGTTGGCTTGTGTGGTTTGATGGAGCTTCTTCCAAATTCAAGTTAATTCAGTTGGATTTAGCTTGAAGGAACACATTTACTTCCTATAAAAGAATCAAGGAAAGAGACAAGAATGCTAATAGAAATTGAAATTAGAAGTTACAATTATAAAGTGATATGGTAAAAAAGACCCCTTGAAGTTGAAAAATGTAGCCTAACATTAAAATCATATGAATTAAAAGCAGGGTGAATCCTTACTTCTAGACATATGAAACAATTAATAATACAAATAGCTATGCAAGAGAAAGATCTCTCAAAGAAACAAAGAGCCAATAAAGACCAAAACTAGATTCAAAACCTGGAGATCTATACCATCATCTTTACATTAAAGTTTAGAGTAGAAATTGAAATTTGAAGTTAAAATGATAAAGTAATATAGTAAAAAAGATCTCTATAAGTTAAAAATGGTAGCTTAACATTAAATTAATATAAAAAAAAGTAGGAGTCAATCCCTAGTCATATGAACCAACTAAAAATTGAAGTAGTAAGGGAAATATTTCTCAAGGAAACAAAGAACCAGGGTAAGGACAAAAACCAAATTCCCAACTAGGAGTTCAACACTATCATGCTTGTGTCAAAGTTTGGTGTAGAAGAACTAACATGGTCATCATCGTTCATAGCCATGCTTGCATTAATGGATTAGTTTTCTAAGTTCGATAATATTGGGAGGGAACATTCAATCTTTCTAGAACCTCTCTTAACATAAACAATTGATGGTTTGTCTAAGGAGAGTAACCTCCAAACTATGTGGGGAGTTTGTTCTTTCAAAAACCTTATCTTTATATATATTAGATACTTGAAAGTCTTTTTACTGTATCAAAATAGATTGCATCATAGCCTTGGGGCATTCCAAGCCACCAAATCAAGTATTATTTCCAAAGAGGAGTGGACTACTTTGAAGAGGTTAAATTAAAACAAAGAGATTGCCACCATGAAGGTAAAAAAGGAGAATGGAATTGTATTAAAAAACATGAATGTTTATGAGATTAAGATGATTGATCATCTTACTAACAATGACTTTGATTGTGTTCTTGATTAAGAGGAGTGGACTACTTTGAAGAGGTTAAATTAAAACAAAGAGATTATCGCCATGAAGGTAAAAAAAGAGAATGACATAGTATTAAAAAATATGAATGTTTATGAGATTAAGATGATTGATCATCTTACTAACAATGACATTGATTGTGTTCTTGATTCCAATCCTATTTCCACAATCATGAAGAGATCTAAACTTGCAATCACCCTCTCCTTGAACAATATTACTGAAAAACATCTCATCCCTAACAAAGAGATCACCCCAAGGATTTATGGAGTTCTGATAATTCATAAATAAGGTATTTCTTGAGGACCAATTGTAGACACCACCAACACTCCCACACACAAATTGCTTATTTGTTTGCTAATAAAATTAAACCTGTCATGGTACAAGTTAATTCCATTCTCCAATATTTGACCTATTTTCTAGAATTCATTAAGGATAAGAAAGTTTTTGAGGATGAAATCCTTGTCAAATTCAGTTTACTATCTATGTATAATTATTATGGTTTTGGACCATGATGTGATTCAGATCATTAATAATCTAGTAGACAATGAGATTGCCTTTCTAATTGAGCTTTGTGTTCAATTAACCTTCTTCATTTTCAAGTTTTTTTTCTATGAGAAGTCAAACAGAGTGTTGATGGTTTTCCCCATTATCCCCAATAATTGTTAATCTCTTCATGAAGCACTCAACTCCTCCATTGTAAAACTAAGATGGTGGAAACAATGCACAGAAGGGAAACATCAATTGGTAGCATAGCCTTGATAAGCTCAAGGAGTTTCACACCCATTTAAACAAGGTTATGGATATTATTAGAGAAAGTGCATAAAAACAATTCCCTTGAGATTCTTCTCTTTAAGAAATTTGATGGATCTAGTTGTATCATCTTAAAATGGAAGCACTTCCAAGTTAAGAGTGTTTAGCCCTCCGAGTAAGTGGTTTGGGGTCATGTTAAGCACCTTGATCGGGTCTTTGCATGTATTTCACTTTCTCCCCTCTTTCCACTTCTTCCTTGCACTTGATTTCTTCATCCCAGGTGAAATTAGGGTTAGGATCCCAAGGATTCTCCTTAATTTCTCTCTTTCATGGTTCTATTTTCTAGGTAGGATTTAGAAATAGGTCCTCCTAGCTTTCATCATAGTAATCATAGGATTTTATGTCTATCCCTGGCATTCTGTCCTGTTCTGATATCATTTCTAGGTTTCTAGGCATCCCCGGGACCTCCTGACCTGGTTCTGACTGAATCTGTGCCCAGGGTCAAATTCAAGGTTGATCCTGACTAGGTTAGGATCGAGCTCAAACCTAACTAGGTTAGGTCCAACCTCGATTTTTCCTCCCTCCTTCAAATTTCCAATTTCCTTGATTTCTGGGCATTGGGCTTTTGGGATATTTGTTTTCCCGCCTATGGGTTAGCCATTTCAGGTTTCAGATTGGTAAATCCTCTAATTGCATTTAATCTAGGTATATTTTCTAAAGGTTAGGACCTAATTGTGATTTAATTCTCCAAGGTGGCCCCTCTAGAGGATTGTGCCCTAGCTCACTATAAAAGTAGGCCTTCCTCTCTCATTTTCACATCCAACATCCATTATTCATCCACACTCAAGCAATTTCATGTGCAAGCTCTCAAGGTGATCAAGCAAGCATCTATTCAAGCATTCAAGTCCTCTTATCCATTCAAGTTCTCTATTGAAGATCAACGATTTCAAGCATTCAAGCGATTGAAGGGATTTGGTTCAAGCATTCAAGATTCATCATTCAAACCGTAGATCTAGCCATCATGATGGTGCGATCTTCCTTCAAGATCCTTTGTTCATCTTCAAGATCCATTTCATTCTTCCTTCAAGGTGGATTCCAAGCATACAATCATGGAGGTTTGATTTACATTTATTGTTTTGTTCAAGCTTTCATATCAATATACTTGTTTGCATTCAAAATACAATTACATATCTATTGAATTTCATAGCTTCATTGTTAGATCCTTTTCTACTACTTGCTAGCATTCTTATTTCAATTTCAATATTAAGGTTGATTCCAAACTGAGGTTTGACCAAGGCAAACCCCTCAAACAAACAACAAAAATCCTCCTTTTATTGTAGCTACAAGTGTGGAATTTCAGATCTGAGAGCGAATTTGGATACCCTTTTTGGAAAACTTCCAAGATCTACGAACAGAATCAAAATTAGACTTCAAATAAAGAATGTAGTATTTGACCTTTTATGAGGGTCAAACTTGACCTGAGCTCGTCTTGGAGAAAGATTTCTGGGTTTTCTCTATCTCGGCATTTCTAATGTGGAACAAGTTGTATAATTGCCCTAAAGTATACACAGACATCATAATTTGACATTTTCCAGATCTACCCTAATTTGAGTTTAGTATTTGTATTTCAATTATTCCATATTTCAAGCATAATTTCCTTTATAGGGAAATATTGGATTTACTCTCTCTCTTCCATATTCTTTATAAATTGATTTGATTGTGTATTAACCTCTTGGTTGATCAAATTGGATCTCTTCTTTGGGAATTTGGGTTTGAGAATAGATCTCATATTTCCCCCTTTACATTTGAATAGAGTTGAATCCATTTTACCTCTATTCATTTTGGTGAACCTGACAAGCTTACTCTATTTCTTTTTGGTGTTAGATTGCCTTTTTAGATCTAGTTCATGCTCTTGCATTTCAAAATTCAAAAATACAAAAAAAATCTATATATTTGATAAAATACAAAAATATTTCTTGCATTTCCTTTTCTATGGTGATTGTTAAGATGATTTGGTGCATGGTTATGTTCTTTATTACTATTCTTTTAGCATCTCTTTATAATACCTATGATGTTTATGAGAGTATCATTTACTTCCTTATGTTGATGACCCTTCACTTTGCTCTTGCCTATGCTTTCGTAAAGTTGACCGACACTAGTCTGCCTACATTTAAAACTTCTCTTAGGGATTTATGTGGTAGCCTTATTCAGGGTATGTGCAAGATCATGAGGGGCCAAAAAGTGGCGATGTGAAAAACATTCACTTTTCACTCGTCCAAAAGTGCATGAAAGTGCTTGTTAACTTTTTAGTAGGCCTGGGTGTCAGTACACCTGGGAAAACTTGCCACCAAAGGATAGGCCTAATCGGGTACCTGATAATATTGGGTACTCGATAACTGTGGCATAAATCCAAAACCCGCGAACCCTTTTCCTCATTTCCTTGCGCAATTTTCTTCAAGTTCTTTTTGCGATTTTTAGATACCCGATATATTTTTGGATACCTGATATTAGAAACAACAAATTCAACTCCAAGCATATTCGGTAAGTAGTTATTTCTATAATTTTTATTAATTTATTTCATTTTCATGCTAAATGTAGCATTTTCTTTTTAAATAGGGTTTTGTATTTATATTTGTAATAATATATGAAATTAGATTGAAATTTAGATTTTTTTTATTTAATCAAGCATGGCTGACAACAATGAAGAAAATAACCCTCCCGCACCAAATAACGATCCCCAAAACAATCCCTCACTTCAAAACCCTCCATCTTTACAAGATCTGATACAAGAAAATTTGAACACAATACGAGGTTTCCAAAACACGTATCAAAATATACCTACATTAGGTCCCATGCTTGCCACACTAAATACAATTGTTGGAAACATTGACACACTCACACAGCAACATAATGCTGCTCTTCATTGGCATGATGATATGCATGCCCAATTTGATGATGGGCTTGACCATGATGGGATTGCAGCCCTTAATATAAGTAAGGAAGATATAGCCACCCTTTTTGTCGATCCTAAAATCGGAATACCAGTTGACCCCAAAAAGCTCAAATTATCAATAAAATGGTGCACAAATGAAGCAATACGCACAAACTTTTGGGATCGCTGGTGGATGGTTTTTTATAAACCACCCCATAGCAATTTGGAGGTCCCATTTTATTTCCTTAAAAAATTGTATGCTAAGTTTGTGCTTGGTCACCATGTTGATTATTGGAGTATGAGGCCCAACATGGGCATAGGTAGAGGAGCTCCTCAGACTAGGCCATCTTCCCAGCGCCAAAAGGCCACTACCTTTGTCCCCCCCACTGATTTTGCACCCCCTCCTCCAGTGTAGCATCCCGATATCATTGCAGAGGCTACCTCATAGACTATTAGGTCCATTCATTTACTGAGTGATCAATTGATCACTCAGACCAGGTTAGTGTTGCCTCCTTTGGATGCTGCTAGCGCATCGACAACTTGTCAAAGTTCACATGTATGCGAGCCCCATATGTGCATTACGTGCAGGCATATGTGCCTCGAACAGCTTACTGATTCTAATATATATCAGTTTCATTATATTGATGAGGGGGATATAGGAGATGTAGCTGCAGAGGCTGCAACACCTCATGGAGCATCTACATCTCATGAGAGTGCTCAGGAGGTGCAGGCAGAGCCATTGACTCCTATTGATACGGTAAGAGTAAACATTATAAATAAATTTGTCACATGACTTATTTAATTTAAAAATAATTTATTTATTTAGATTAGTTTTAATGATTGCATGCACTTATGTATATATATTTTTTCCATTTATGTTCAATCGATGACATAGGAGGAGGTGAGACAGGTGGATGAGTCCACACTTTCGGCCATTTCATTTGGCCTTGATGACTATACGGTATATTATAAATTATGTACCCATTAGTTTTTTTTTATATCATTTGGTGTACATGCTTAAATCTCTATCAATTAGAGCAATAAAATTCATACATTTACTAATATATATTGTCATCTTATTGTGTTCTTGTAGGCTACAACCGATGTCAGTGGGGGGCATGAGGGGGTTCCTTCATCAAGTCTCGACAAAGGAAAGGTAGTTAATTGTTTAAGATTAATTATGCATGCATATGTATGCCACTTGTGTGTAGTAATAAATATTTTACTTTCACTTTATTGTATAGGGTGTGGCTATCGATGATGTCCCGACACTGGTTCGACAATGTAGGGTTACAGGCATCTCGATTCGGAGTGATAGCCTAATTGTACGTAGACTTTTACATATTGTTATTTGTATTTTGTAACTAGGTTTTCTATGATGAAGTACATTGATATATAATTGACAATCTTTTTACTCTCATAGGTTACTCCGACTGTGAGGGAGGGCCCACGAGAATCCTTCATTTCTTTGTTGACCCAACCCACTATTCCAGAGGAGGGATCACCAGATGTAAGTTTTAAGTTTAGTTCAATCAATTTGTAATTTTATTATGTTATCATCCTAGTTTGTAGATTTATTACTCTATGTTGCACCACTCTACTAATCTCATTATTGCAAATATATATTTATAGGTCAGAGTTGGTATTGCTGGCATGGTCCCTTCGCTACCCAGGGCTTATGCTAGGACACCTGCTCATGGTAGGCAATCGAGAGACCAGGTACAAATATTTGTATTTAGTTATAATTTTAATTAAATTAGTGTTTGAAAATTATGAATTTTATATATATATATACAGATACATACATACATACATACATACATACATACATACATACATACATACATACATACATACATACATACATACATACATACATACATACATACATACATACATATATATATATATATATATATATATATATATATATATATATATATATATATATATATATATATATATGTACAAATCATATAAAGTAAGCAATCTAACTTTGGTTTGAACTCATTTTTTATGTAGGATCAATCAGAGCCCAACACTTCTTCAAAGAGGCTACATTTTGATGATCCCCCTACAGCATAGGATGCAGTTTTAGTTTTGTGGTCATTTAGAGATGACACTTGACACATTTTGAGATGGCATATATGCCACATTGTACACCTTAAAACATTGATTTTGTAGACATTTTGAAATGGCATGTGCCATATTTGTATATGGACATACTTTTGATACATTTGATACATATATAGAACATGTTCATTTATATGTCATATTTGCATCATCTTTTGTATATACATATTTATTATTCATGTTTATGGAATTGAATGGTGAAGTTATATCTTGACTATGATTATCATTATGATTTAAATTATATCTTGTTGAAGTTACATTTGTTTTTCTTTACTCTGGAATACCCTGTTCATGGAGCTTATTATGTTTGAGGTTTAACTTCTTGTTGGTGAATAGATTTGTCTTCCAAAGAAATGCTTACAAAATGACCCTTAAATCCCAAACAAAAAGACTCAACCAACACCAACAGTTGGGTCACTTCACTATTGAGAAGCGTAAGCACCCTCTGAATTATTCGGGTACAACTCCCCTTGTAGGATTTACAATGAATCAACTAAACTATAAATGATAATGCTTTTAACCTGAAAGTAATAAAGGCTTACAAACATCTATTTGTAAACATGAGATAGACATGAAGGGACTAATTTACTGAAAAGAAAAGGATAGTAAATGCTACAAATTTCATTTGCCTAAACAATGCATTATAGAAAGAAACTAAGAGAGAAAGACGAATGGTTCTTTCCAAATACATGAAAAACTATAGCACAAAGTCCACAGATGATCATGCTTATGATCAGACATAACAGATATGCATTCAAAAGAAACCAATATCATTCAAAGATGAATATCAATCAGAAAGTGAGCATCTAAAATCAAAGTTTTAATATGCTGACATATCCTTCTTTGAACACAGCAAAACAACAAAGATTCTGTTGTTCCTGTACATTAATCATTATTTGAAAATAAAATCCCTCTTTCCTTGCATTACAATAAAAATCCTAATCTATCCCTCCCCTGGCACAAAGTCTCTCGGGTCAGGAAGAAGCCGGAACCCCCAAAATCTCCTCTACGAGCCTTATTTATTTTCCCCTTTCGGTCAGTTTCTTTCCTGTTATAATAAATAATTCTTGAGGACGTGTCTATCCACATCTTCTTTCTTGAATACATTAAAGTCTCCCTTTGTGAGTGCCTTAGTAATATTTTGTTATGAAATTCCATGTTACTTGGTGCTCTACATCTTTCAAAATGGATCTATTCCTATAGAATTGTGCCATTTGGATCTTATTGCAACACAAGTGTTAATGCATATGTGTTTTGATTGGATGTTTGGTGCTATAACTAGAGCATGTCATTTCTGGCTCTCCACACACATACTGCTTCATGCAAGTGACACCAAGAAACATTTTGTCGAAGCCATCATACATACATATTTTGGGATTCAATTGCAAGCACATCCTCCTCAATTTTCCCATCCTGTAAACCTAAAGCCAACATCTCTTAATCATGACTGATGTCAACACAAAGAACTACATTATCATGCATCATGAAGGCATCATCAACTTGGTATTGAAAATTGCTCTTAAGTTTCCCACTGATATAGTCCTAGACCTCTATGAATCCAACAATCAAGCATGAAACAAGGTTCTATCCATCAGGGAAGATGTTGGGTCCTCCTTGACATTCGGTGTTGGGGCATTCTTAGGAAATGATAATGTCTTAATATTGAAATTGCGTTATAGATTATCATGTTCTCGAATGCCAATACTATCGATGTGCAAAACCAATTCTCATTGTCATCGACCAATCTAACCTAACAAAGCTTTGGAAACTTCATTTTTGGATACCTTTTACTAGTTCTACTACTCCTATCTATAATTCCATATGCCATGCGGGCATTCTCTCGAACAGTTTACATATACGAGCCCCTAATGCAGAGGTTATAGCAAGAAAGTGGAGTGCCCTTCTACTACCTCCCACAACTCACCAACCAACCACAAAGGCTTAAGGGTAATCCTAGACTCTTTTGATGGTATAAAACAACCAAACAAATGTATTTCTATCCCAATAAACTCCATTTTCAAAGTTACACACTCAATCAAATTTCAATGCCTTTTTGGCTTTAGGGACACTAGGCCTAAAACTAACTTATTGATAGAACTCTTCATCGGTGGACTTCCTGACCACTCCCAAGCATTTAGATGGTCCTCATATGACCTAAGGCCTTTGAAATAACACTTTTTTATTCCCACCAAAACTGTACCATGGCAAATTAGACCTGCACGCCAATTTCCTTGTAGCCTTCTCAATAGAGGTTTTCTACTCTAACTTTTGTACAACTGAGTATCTTGATACAATCAGGGAATTTTTAGACACCCATTTGGAAGTTATTTAAGATCCCAAAGTCTTGCCTTGCAAATCCACTCCAGTGCCACCTAATACCCACCTTGGACACAAACCTAATTGGCTTAATTAAGCTTGGTTTACAAAGCAAGTATGAGGTATAGGGTTTATGGAACTGGTACAATGCTTTAGATATTCTTCTCCAACCCCAAATGACTCAAAACCACCTTTACTTCACTCACTTATCTATTCTATGCACTTCTTTACAACTTTCTTCTACTTTCTAGACTGAATCCTCTCAAAAATTCAGACTAGGGCCTGATGCATGAAGGCCTTTCCCTTCAAGAAACTAGATGAGCCTTTAGAATCCATTGATACATAGACCTAACTTTCATTTTCCAAATTCTTAGGTTAAACCCATAGCTAGAATGCAAGTTAGGCCTCCATTAGTGTTCAGGGCCCTAGAAAAGCTTGCTTCCTAGACTGTTTTGAAAAGAATTGAAATAACTTTAACAAATGAAAGTAAAACTTCTTCAAATCAATGAAAATGTTCACTAACATGCAATAAAATATTCCCACATTCAAATCATGACCCTGTAAGTCCGTACACGCCCGTACAACTCTAAGAAATGGCTCAAAAATGGTTTGTATTCCTCCTTTATGGCATCAGTTTACAAAAATCAACTTCTTACCATTATAGGTCAAAGTGATGAGCATATATAACCTTCAAAATGAAGGTATATCAATTGGATAACCCATTTGACTCTTGGGTTTCCAATTCCAATCTCTCGAGAAATTTTAGAAAGTTGCAACAACTTTTATTGCAATTTTGCAAAATATGCCATTTTATGAACTCGATAGAGTTTATGATTTATTTTTGAGATCAAAACCTATCAAAATGATTTTTCAAGTGAAAATAAACTAAAATCAACCTTTAAGACTCCATAAGCCTAACCTAGCAAATTATCACTAACTAGGTGAACCCCATGACCTAAGGTATCTTAGGCTTATAACATTGCCAAAAGATCCTTGATCACACATTAGGGATTCCAAACCAAAATTAGGATGATCTATTTACATCCATCCTATTTATTACAAACATAACAATGCAATTCAAATTCCTAATAGTGGAGGGTGCCCTACACTAGCCCCGGAAGATCACTACCCAATCGTGCTTAGTGCACCTTGGGGTCGCTTGGGTCGAGCATGGTCGTGAGCGTTCTGATGACTCTGTGGGAAGAATAGGGTTTTCACTGGCATTTACCTAGCCAACTAGAGCCGATGGAGTAGATGGTTCAATGCTAGCTCAGATAGTTTGAAAGATACGTTGCTAAGCCACTTTCAACTGACCCTCACTGCAAGTTTTGGCATCGACTGAGATCGCCTTGCCAAATGCAAACAAAGTTGAATCACCCAAAACTGAGAGAGGTTATTGTAGACCTCAAAAACATGATCTTGTAGAACCTAATATTTTTTTGATACCTCTCACGAAGTTTGAGATACAAGCCCCGGAAGATCGCTGCCCAATCGTGCTTAGTGCACCTTGGGGTCACTTGGGTCGAGCTTGGTCGCGAGCGTTCTGATGACTCTGTGGGTAGACTGGGGTTTTCACTTGCATTTACCCAGCCAACTAGAGCTGATGGAGTAGACAGTTTGATGCTAGGTCAGATGGTTTGAAAGATACACTGTTGAGCCACTTTCAACTGACCCTCACTGCAAGTTTTGGCATCGACTGAGATCATCTTGCCAAATGCAAACAAATTCGAATCACCCAAAACCGAGAGAGGTTATTGTAGACCTCAAAAACACAATCTTGTATCACCTAAAAATTTTTTGATACCTCTCACGAAGTCTGAGATATGAGCCCTGAAAGATTGCTACCCAATCATGCTTAGTGCACCTTAGGGTCACTTGGGTTGAGCATGGTCGTGAGTGTTCCAGTGACTCTGTGGGCAGAATGGGGTTGTCATTAGCATTTACCTAGCCAACCGAAGTTGATGGAGTAGATGGTTTGATGCCAGGTCAGATGGTTTGAAAGATACGCTGCTGAGCCACTTTCAACTGACCCTGACTACAAGTTTTGGCATCGACTAAGATCGCCTTGCCAAATGCAAATGAAGTCAAATCACCCAAAACTGAGAGAGGTTATTGTAGATGTCAAAAACATGATCCTATAGCACCTAACAGTTTGTTGATACCTCTCATGAAGTCTGAGATATGAGCCCCGGAAGATCACTGCCCAATCGTGCTTAGTACACCTTGGGGTCACTTGGGTCGAGCGTGGTCGCGAGCATTCCAGTGACTCTGTGGGTAGAACGGGGTTGTCACTAGCATTTACCAAGACAACTGGAGCTGATGGAGTAGATGGTTTGATGCTAGGTTAGACAGTTTGAAGGATACACTGCTGAGCCACTTTCAACTGACCCTCACTGCAAATTTTGGCATCGACTGAGATCGCCTTGCCAAATGCAAACGAAGTCGAATCGCCCAAAACTGAGAGAGGTTATTGTAGACCTCAAAAATAGGATCTCATAATAGCTGACAATTTTTTGATACCTCTCACAAAGTCTGAGATATGAGCCCCGAAAGATCGCTACCCAATCGTGCTTAGTGCACCTTGGGGTCACTTGGGTCGAGTGTGGTCGCGAGCATTCCGATGACTCTGTGGGTAGTATGGGATTGTCACTAGAGTTTACCCAACCAACTAAAGTTGATGGAGTAGATGATTCAATGCCAGGTCAGATGGTTTGAAAGATACGCTGCTGAGCTATTTTCAACTGACCCTCACTGCAAGTTTTGGCATCGACTGAGATCGCCTTGCCAAATGCAAACGAAGTTGAATCACCCAAAACTAAGAGAGGTTATTGTAGACCTCAAAAACATGATCTTGTATCACCTAATGGTTTATTGATACCTCTCACGAAGTCTGAGATATGAGCCTTGGAAGATCATTGCCCAATCATGCTTAGTGCACCTTAGGGTCACTTGGGTCGAGCATGGTCGCGAGCGTTTCGGTGACTCTGTGGGCAGAATAGGGTTGTCACTAGTGTTTACCCGCTCAACCAGAGCTGATGGAGTAGACAGTTTGATGCCAGGTTAGATGGTTTGAAAGATACACCGCTGAGCCACTTTCAACTGACCCTCACTGCAAGTTTTGGCATCGACTGAGATCGCCTTGCCAAATGCAAATGAAGTCGAATCGCCAAAAAATGAAAGAGGTTATTGTAGACCTTGAATACACAATCCTATAGCACCTAACAATTTTTTGATACCTCTCACGAAGTCCAAGATACAAGCCCCAAAAGATCACTACCCAATCATGCTTAGTGCACCTTGGGGTCACTTGGGTTGAGCATGGTCGCGAGCATTCCGGTGACTCTGTGGGCAGAATGGGGTTGTCACTGGTGTTTACCTAGCCAACTAGAGCTGATGGAGTAGATGGTTCAATGCCACATCAAACGGTTTGAAAGATATGCTGCTGCGCCACTTTCAACTAACCCTCACTGCAAGTTTTGGCATTGACTGAGATCACCTTGCCAAATGCAAACGAAGTCGGATCTCCCAAAACTAAGAGAGGTTATTGTAGACCTTGAAAACATGATCCTGTAGCACCTAACAATTTTTTGATACCTCTCATGAAGTCCAAGATAAGAGCCTCGAAAGATCACTGCTGGTTTGAAAGATACGTTGCTGAGCCGCTTTCAACTGACTCTTAGTGGTATGTTTGAAATTTGAACTATGAAATTAATCATGATTAAGCTTGTGAAATTTGAACTGTGGAGCTTATTATGTTTGAGGTTTAACTTTTATAGATTGTTTGAAATGCTAAAAAATAATATCCTTAAAGCATTAGAAACAACAATCAAACATGTAAGAATTCAAACCATGCAAATGACATAAGTATATGACATGTAAGATCCCTTCTTGGCACTATTGGCCACCCATACATGATTTTGGTCATAAGTCCTTATGAAGAGTTTTAGGACATTTAACTTTTAAATCAAATTGATTGTTACAAATTTCCATTATAGGCTTCAAAAGATCTCAATTAACCATTAAAGATCCTTTTGTCCTTCTATCTCTAATTGGATCTATGGTGACCATAGGCATCTTCATAGGTGCTCCTACACAAGTTACAATCCACATACAAAACCAAGTTTATTGACTCAAAATACAATCTAAGAAAGGTCAAATTAATGTATTGAAATTAAGCTTAACAAACTTAGAAAACAATGCACTAAGTTAACTTATTACCTAGTCAAGTGTTCCTGAAGGGTCATCTCTTTGCTTCAGGGTCTCCAATAGTGCTTCATGATCAACAGTAGTAATAGTCCAAAGTTCTTTTGTCTTTGGTCTTCCTTGATGCTTTGACAACTTGACATTTGTTGCTATAACAAGGTGTGAATACATGAGAATAGTTTTGTGCTTCTCATAGTCTTCAAATGTGGGAACTCCATTCTTTCTAATCATGTATGTTCATAGCCATGTTCCCACAACAACAACTGAACCAGTAGGATATGTGAACCCATCACCATCTATTATCAGTTGTACAAGCTTCTGTTTACCTCGTACACAACATGCTAACCAATAATCTAACCTCTCATCATTCCCCCACGGTGCAACCAATGCAAAAACATCTCCTAGCTTTAGAAGATCTGAAAGATGGTCATACTCAACTGAAGTGTCCATGTCATCATTTCTTATAGAGAGTGTCAAAGATAACGGAGTTAGATACTATGGAAACCATGTATCCACCCACTCACTAGACTCACAATGATCCCAATCATACTGAAAACACATGGGGAAAAAACAAGCCAACTCTCGTGTCCAAATGGTCCATGTACTACTATTGGAGCTTCGAAATGAATGCATTTTTTAAGAGTCTTTCACTGTTTGACAATCCAATCTATCTCCTATAGTTCCCTCCTCAACCAACCAAAAGAATCTACGCACTATAGAATCAAGAGTCCCCCCTGTGACAATGCTAAATTACACCAATCACTAATAGAATGAGCATCAAGAAGTACAGTACCTAAAATCCTCAATTGCTCCTTAACTAGAGCTCTCTTCACACATGCACCTACTCCATCATGCTCCCCTTTCCCATGCCATAACTCAAAAAAAATCCAAATATGAGGTACACCTCTCTCCATATGCATTCTAAACAACCAATAAAACATTCTATCATTCTTAAATTGACCAGGGCAATTATCTGACCAAATGAGATGCCTATCCATAGCAATACCAATTTCCTGCAAGAAGTCAAAATAGTTCTGGAAACAATGTTGAACAAACTCATGAGAGTGAGACCTATCATCACTCATATAAAAATTGTACTCTCTGATTATCTTTCACTCATCTTTTGTGCTATCAGGGGAATGTCTATATGTGATGTGAACAAAAATAGCAACCTAAATGGAATTGTAATATTGAGCTTGAGTCTCATTTTGGGTTTGCAATGTATAGTTCTCTGCAAAGTCTACAATGGATATAATAGTTCCAATGGGGAAAGTGTCCTTACATGTCCTAAATTGTTGATCCAACCATTGAGACCTATGACTATGCCTTGCATACTTGTAAAAAATATTTGTCTTGAAATCTGAGATAAAATCAGCAACATTGTATTCTTTTGCAACTAACTCACATCTAGAGCCTTCACCTCCACTCTTCAATGTATATTTCACTATTTCATATACCTTTTTTTGGATGATTGTCTTTCCAAAATTGTGTTCCAAACCCTCATGAAAACATGTTCTAAACTTGGACAAGCCACCACATTTTGAGCACTTGGCATTTAAGCAATCTTTTTTATAAAATAAACAACCATCATCTCTATGACATAAAAATTGATCTAGCAAGTCTCTTGATGATTTGGGAAGACCACTTGCACTACAATCCTCTAGCATTTCATTAGTATGCAAAGTAGAATGAATGGACCGTAATAATTCATGATGCATTGAAAACTCAACATGATATTTGCAACAACATGTATTTCGAATCTTAAGGGGTACACAATAAAATGGTTTCACGGATTCAAAAGACCTTTTTGATATTTTCAATGTTGGATGTGTCTCACAAAAAATTTTATACAACATTGTTTGACTTACCTCCACATAATGTTTAGGATGTGGAGTGTGGTCTCCATTGCCAACTCTCAACTTCAAGACATCCTTCACATTTGGTGACACTCTTGAGTTAGCATCCCTTAATTGTTGAATTTCATCCTTGACAACATCTGTTAGCTTCTTATCAAAATGTGGAAGTCTCCCACCATAAGCCCATGTATCAATTTGAAGCAGATCATCAAGTCTTTCTCTTCTTGCAAGTGCTCTACCCAAAGTTTTACGGTCTATATTGAAGTCAACACAAGTTTGTCTCATCAAATGAGCCTTTCTCAACTGATGACTTACTAAGGAGGTTGTAATAACCCTCCAAGAAACTCTCTTGTCTTTTTCTCTGCTAGTCTTCCCAATGCTATTGAGATCATTGAAAAGATTCTTCACAACAATGGCATTTCTCTACATTTTCTTGTTCACACGAATCTTCAATTTCACAAGCACAAGTCTCATGTTTTGCATCTTTAACAACTGCACAAAAATTTGACATTGCTCAACCAATGTCTTGTTTTGAAAAAATTGATCATAAAGTCTTGAATCCCACAACCTAATTGTTCTATGTGACCTCTTTCCTTCCCAATTATTCATAATGTTCTCCTCAATTTCAATTAACCATTTAGGTGTTCTTGAAAGCCCCGAATTTGAAGATTGATTATCTTTATTGCAAGGGAATTCATTTCACATATAATTTGGAGATGTATAACGTTCATGTGGTTCTTGTGCAACATTTTCGTTCCCAAAGTCTACATTTTCAATCTCCATCTGTGCATTTTCAAATTGAACATCCTCTTCACTTACAACTACATTTACAGGGTCACCTTGATTAATGTTTAACATACCTTCTCTCCTTCTTCAGTGATTTTCCTTATCTTTTTCCCTATATGCTTGAATTTCATCATCTGTCAACTTCCTCTTGCGTTTAGCCTTTCGATGACTGTTGCTTCAGAAGGTGAGACCACAAGTCAACAAAAATCAAACAATGGGCCCCAAATCACTTTTTTTTTTTGCAACACATGAAAAAAGTATCAAATCCAGTGATTGTCTGGTCTGTGGGGATAGGGAATATTTTGGTCAACTATTACCTGGCAAAAATTGGGTATATGATTTCATATCAAGTACCTGATATTCTCAGGCTGATAAAAAAAAGGGAGGGAGCAAATGAAAAAAATTTAACTTTTACATATATTGATGTATATAATAGATATAAATAAAAGATGCATATGATATATATAATGTATATTATATATATACTAATGTATTATAATATACTAATGTATTATATGTACTAATGTATTAAAATATACTAATGTATTCTAATATACTAATGTATTATATATACTAATGTTGCCTCACTTCTTATCCTCTTTCCATGATGTCAAAGTGATACTCTTATATTACAAGTCAGGATTGGTCATGTAAAGTCTAGGTCTAGATCTCCTCTAAGATAGGAAATCTTTGTCGGGTTTCTCTTCAATTTGCCTTCATGTTTTAGCCAGGTGGGTTGTTTAAGGTCTCATTGTTTGGGTAGGTTGTAGCTCCCAATCCGGCAAAGATTATGGTGCTCCAAATGATTTTCTTTTCAAAATAGGATGGTGCTTGAAAGTCGTGATCTCAAGATGTTTACAGCATATCAAAGGAAAGATTCTTCATGTAACGGAAGCAATGACAGAGCTAGTATTGAAATATCTGGACTTCATTCTAACAATGTGCAACTCTGATCAGAAAGATTCATTTTGTTTCTCGATTGATCAGAAGGTTAACGTTCAGTGTGGTTGATGATCGGTCAGAATCTATGGCTGTCATTATTTCACATAAAAAAGTTACATGATGTTTATTTCATGTGAAATAACGACAAGGTGCCACGTGTCCCAGCGGGCCTGTCTTTGGTATCACTTTATAACTAAGGTGATGAGTGTGACTGGTCAAATCAATTGATGTGGCAGCTCTTGATTCATTGTAGTATTCATGCAGTGAGATGGGGTCAAATTTTTATGACATCAGCTAAGATTCCAAATTAACAGATGGCGTATGATCTCGTAGAATCTTGTGAGCCCATCAGATCACACGCCATCCGTCCAATTCTCCAGGTGTAAAGTCAGTAAAAGCAGTGGGTCCAAAATGTTTCACAAACATATATGGTAGTTTGTGATTGGTCCATAAAGTAGTGAGTTGGCGGGTTGTCAGAAGGGTCTTGTCATCCGTAGAGAATCGACGGTGAGCGTGATTTCATGTAGGATATGTCAGATGTATAAGATCTTAAGGTAACCATTGATTTTAACTTTTTAGAAGTGGCAAAGCGTAGGGGGTCCACTACCATGAGATCTATGGATGTCGTATGATCACAGGGAATATTCTTTCCTCTCATGATCATACAATCACCGTCCGATGAGAATTTGTCAGGTGGGGCCGATGTTCTAAGTTTTCGAACATGATAAAGTGCAAAAGGATTATGACCGACTGCCATTTGTCCTATGGACCCGGCTAGTGTTGAGTTCTGACAAATGTCGTATGATCATGAGGAATATTCTTTCCTCTCACAATCATACGACCACCGTCTGATGAGAAACTTGTCAGGTGGGACCTAAGACTTAAGGAAAATAAAGAGATTGAAAGACGACGTAAATTTTCAACTGTCATAAATGAATAAGTCGAAAGTGACTAAGAACCGAGGTAGATATGGATGATAGATCTTTCAATTGAGGTCACAGGTAGGAAAAGAATTAAGGATATAATCCTAACAATGTTGTATGCTGTAGCTTGTGGTGGTAATAATAAAAGCTATAAGATCATGCCAGATATTTCTAAGATATGTAAAGAAGGTTGAATACAGTTGTAGATCGGATTGATTATTGTTTGGAAGATAGTTCAACTTCAAGAAGCCCAATGGATTTGACTTGATAGATGCTATTAAAAAGAAGATGAAGGACTCAAATCGAAGCGTCATAATTATAATGTCTTTTCTTATTCTCATGTCAGTAATTGGCTTCTCAAATTCTATCATTGAGATGTTCTCTCTTTCTATCTTATCTTTTTGAATTCTGGAAGATGAATCATTTCCTATAAGTATTGTATAAATAATATGAAGAAAATGAATGAAAGGGTTGGAAAACTTGCAATTGAAGCAAGGGTGATTCCATTTACTTAGCTAATTTCATGTTTGTTCTACCGGTAGTTTTCATTTTGCATTTGAATAGACAGAATGATTGTGTGTGAAGCTGTAATTGCTTGCTAGATTCTATTTCATGTTGGTAATTGCAATGAAAGTAATTCCATTTACCTTTCATGTATGATTCTTCTCCTATTCACCCTGTTATTTAGATGCATCTGAATGGAAAGTAAAATTATATATGGAGTTGTGATTCCTGCTTGAGTTCTATTCCACGTTAGTAGTTTTAGTATAAGAAATTCTATTTGCTATCTATATATGATTCTACTTCTATTCTCATTAGTAGGATATGCATTCTTAGAGTAGGTAGGTTTAAGTTAGAAGATAGTCTTCATGATAATCTATGATCAACATTCCATTGGGGATTATAGGTTATCCGCTTTATCCTTGCCTAAATTGTTTGTGCCTACAAATAATTTGGTTAAAACTCATAAGAAGAAATCTGATGATCAATAAAAAAACACATTCATTACATATCAAACACAATCAAGGAGCTGTACCTATCAATTTAGAGGGCAGTGATAGATGACTTACACTGACCCAATTGTTGGTGACATCCTTTTGTTCTCTCACCTTGGGTGTTAAGAAGAGTCAGAGATTGCAAATCTAACAGGAGGACAAACTATTAACCAACAATTTTTGGCGACTCTACTGGGGAGGACTTTGAAAAGAAGAGAAGATATTAATAAGTTTTTCTCAAAATTTTAAGGCATCCTGGATTCCAAATTCACCAGGAGTGCAAAACAAAAGGGAAAGGTTGACCCAATATATGAAGAACTTAAACAAGTCAATTTCCCTATCCTTGAAGATATTTTCAGGAGAGGAAGAGCTACAGTAGTTCCTTTGAGACGGAAGAGAAGTAATTCTTCCTCTCCTCCTATTGGTAGAATTCCTATCTCTACCACTTGTAATTCATTGTTATTGCACGGTATTGCACTTCCCCTCTCAGTTTCAATCCAAGCGGTTGCACAAAATATAGGAGTAGTAAACATGGCTGTCCCTTGGGGAAATGCTATTGGACCATTGAATCTTGCAGCAAATCATGATTTACCAAAAGCTTCCAGGAAGAATTTCCCAAGATTCAATGGTGACGGTTCAGTATCTGTAGAACAACATCTAAGTGTCTTTCATAAAGCATGTAGCATGGTCAATCCTCAGCATGAAGATGTTGCAGTCAGGATGTTTGTAGACAATCTTGTCGGTGATGCTGTAGATTGGTTCCAAGACTTACCCAGAGGCTACATTACTGGTTGGAATGCCATGAAATAGAGATTTGAAGGAAGGTACAAGAGTGCTGAAGATGCACAAAGTTTGTTATTGTAGCTTGCACAAATAAAGAAAGAACCATCTATCTCCATGAGAGATTTTAATGCCAAGTTTAATAAACTCATTAAAAGGATTCCAGTTGTAAGTGCACCAACCAGAGATAATCAAAAAACATTCAACATTAACTCTATGCCCTTGGAACTTGGTTATTAGATAAGGAGAGCTAATGTGGTAGATTTTCAGGCTGCACAAACACTTGCAGTGGAAATGGAGGATGATATGATAGCCTTCAGAAGATGGAAAAAGGAGTTTCATGCTAGTTCTACAAACAGTACAGCCACCACGTCAAATAGCACAGAGGCTATGTTGCAAAGGTTATCAAATGAACTAATTTCATTGAAGAAATAGGTCAATAGGCCAGCCCAATCATTTTATCAACCATATCAAGAAGGACCAAGATTTCAAGCTAGAAATAAAAATTTGCAGATTCCTGCAGCTCAACAAAGATTGGCAATTGAAGCTCCTCCAAAGAAACATAATTCAAATGCTTTTCATATCAGGACAGACCATGATGGTAATGTTGATGATAATATGATCAGACATTTACAAATTGAAGAAGAAGGAGAGCAAGGCATTACATATCCAGAAAATGAAGATTATCATGCTCCTCATGGCAACTTCATAAGTTTATACTGTGAGTATGAATCTGATTCAGAAAATGGAGGTGATTGCTTTGCTACTTTGGAGGGACCTTAGCTAACTGTTATGACAAGAGGTTAGAAAAATAAAAACTAGACTTCTAGTGTGGTTCCAGCTAAGAATTCAGCACCTTCTTACAAAGTGGACAAAGACAAAAGTACGACATCAAGTTCTTCACAAAAGGAGAAAAAAGATAAGTCATCTAATTCCTTTGATATTGTAAAGTTTTGTGAAGAAACTAAAGTTCAAATAGCTCCTATGGATTATCTAAAATCAAACCCGGATCAATTGCAAAGATTGGTAGAACATTGTAGGAGTAAAGAAAGTATTCATGTTAATACTAATATTAATGCTAAAAGTCAGGCCAGTACTAGCAAAGAGAATTCAATGGATGATGATTTCTCAATTCCAAGATTGTGTCATGAAGAAGAATCTGCTGTTCATGCTACTTGTTCCAACCTAAAACTAGAACCTTTTTATGTGTCACTTTTACTCAATGGAAATAAATTGAGTAATTGCATCATAGATTTGAGAGCTTCAGATAATGTAATGTCTGCATCAGTTGCTAAAGCTTTAGGATTGCCTTTAATTAAAGTCTTTGGTAGGTGTTACTCTATGGATGCTAAACAAGTGCCTTTGATTGGTCAAATCAAAGATGCTCAAGTTGCTCTAGTAGCTTATCCTTCTAAAATATTGAGACTCACTATTCTTGTAGCTGATATTCCTAAGAGTTATGGGATGCTTCTCAGTAGAAGTTTCTACAAGGACTTGGGAGGGGAGATTAAATTAGATTGGTCTTCAGCAATTATTCCAGTGGGAAATAAAAAGGTGAAGTTAGAACCAGAAGGAAAGGCAAAGTATACAGTGGTAAAATCAGATGATCCTAGATCACAAATTCTTTATCATGAAACATAGTTTGGAAATTATATGTTATATTATGACAACTCTGATGTTCATGAGGAATTAGACCAGGCAGAGGATAACCAGTTATGGACATTAGAATTTGATGGAAGCTGTGCTAGAGCTGGTTCAGGTGCTGGAATAGTTTTGATAGCCCCTAATGGAGAAGTTGCTTGCCTAGCTTACAAATTGGATTTTAAAAACTCTAATAACACAACAGAGTATGAGGCACTTCTCCTTGGTATAGAGGCAGCTAAACAAAAGGGAGTTAAATTTCTCAAAGTGCAAGGTGATGTTGAATTGGTTGTGAGGCAAGTAAGAAATCAGTATACTGTTAAAAATAATAGATTGAAAAGTTACAGGAATAAGGTGTGGGATGAAATAGAAAGTTTGAATGCTTTCTCAATAGTCTCAGTGCCTAGAGAACAAAATTCTAGAGCTAATTCATTGGCAGTATCTGCATCTTTACTCCTGCCTCATCCTGATTTTAAAGATCAAATTTTTAGAATGGAGGTAATGTTCAGACCTAAGGTGCCTGATAATGAAGAATCTTGGCAGGTATTTGAGGATGATATGCATATTCAGTAGTTCATAGAAGGAACAGGTCCCTTTGCTGACTTGTGTTTTGAAAATGATTAGAAGGAGGAGTAGTTATCAAATGAAGAAGAAGAATTAAAATCAGGTATTATTCAGTTTAAAGAAAATAGAATTCCATCTCATGTTGTTTCCTTAGAGAAACTTTTTGATAAACATGATGATTACATTAAAAAGGAGAGAAATAAAAAGGGAAAAACATGTGGAGAATTTGATGGGCTTAATATAGGGACTGAGGACAGTCCTAAAATGATCAATGTTGGAAAATGCTGCACTTTTGAGGAAAGAATAAAAGTCAGAGAATTGTTGATTGAATTCCAAGATGTTTTTGCTTGGAGCTATGAGGATTTAAAGAATTTTATGAATGGAAAATTCAGGCACAACATCCCTCTTAAACCTGGAGTATCACCTGTCAAACAAAAATAGAGAAATTATAATCCTCTGGTGGAAGGGGCAATTTTCAAAGAAATAGATAAAATGCTGAAAGCCAAGATCATTTATCCTATCCATCATTCTACCTGGGTGGCAAACATTGTTCCCATAAGAAAAAAGAATGGAGAGATAAGGATTTGTGTGGATTTTAGGAATCTAAACCAAGCTTCCCTCAAAGACAATTTTGCTTTGCCTAACATGGATCATTTGTTGTAGACTGTGGCAGGATTAGAGATGATGTCCATGTTAGATGGATTTTTAGGATATAATCAAATACAGGTGGATGAAGTAGATCAATATAAAATAGCCTTCACAACACCATGGGGCAAGTTTGCATACAATAGAATGCCATTTGGGTTAATTAATGCAAGTGCAACCTTTCAAAGAGCTATGGATTTGTCTTTCAGTAATTTGAAAAAAAAAATTATTGTGATATATTTAGATGACTTGACTGTCTTTTCTAAGGAAAGGAAAGATCATCTTGGAGATTTGGCAAAAGTTCTGCAAAGATGCAGAGATCAAGGCGTCTCATTGAATCTGAAGAAATCAGTGTTTTGTGTCACTGAAGGTAAGCTCCTTGGCCATATTGTTTCTCAAGAAGGAGTTAAAATTGATCCAGATAGAGTTAGAGCTATTCAAAAACTAAGTTTACCTTTAAGTAAAATAGGAGTTAAATCTTTCTTTGGGCAAGTAAACTTTTTGAGGAGTTTTGTTCCTAATTTATTTGAGATTGTAAAGGATATAGTTGACATGATGAAGAGTAATAAATTTTTTAAATGGATTGATGTTGGGAAGAATGCTTTTGAAAATATAAAAGGTGCTATTGCAAATGCTCCTATCCTTGGTCATCCAGATTATACTAAAGAGTTTATCATATATTGTTATGCATCATCTAATACCATGTCAGCAATATTAATGCAAGAAACTAAAGAAGGTATACAAGCCCCAATTGCCTTTATGAGTATGCCTCTGAAAAATCATGAGCTGAAGTATTCTCAAGTTGAAAAACATGCTTATGTAGTGGTGAGAGCATTAAATAATTTTAGGTTTTATATTCTGCATTCACATTCAGTCATTCATGTGCCTGATGCTGCTGTAAAGAGTGTATTAATGCAGTAAGATGTGGGTTGTAACAATAGAGGAGCTTGGATTGCTAAAGTTCAGGAGTATGACATAGACATTAGACCAACAAAGCTAATAAGAGGGAATTCTCTTTGCAAGGCCTTAGCAGAGAATCAGCAAATTGAAGAAGATGATCACAGAGTGCTCATGGTAAGTCTGCAAGATCCTTGGTTCTCAAACATTGCATATTTTCTGACTTATGGTGAATGTCCAAATGGATTAACTGCTAAACAAAAGAGGAATTTAAAGAATAAAGCCTTGAAGTATGTTATACATGATGATGTTTTATATAAGAAAGCAATTGATGGCACTTTTCTGAGATGTATTGATAAAGAACAACAGGAAAATTTATTGAAATCTTTTCATGATGAAGCATGTGGAGGTCACTTCTCATCCACTGTGATAGCTTTCAAGATTCTGAGACAATGCTATTATTGGCCTGGCATGTTCAAAGATTCATATAAGTGGGTTGCAAATTATGAAAAGTGTAGGATGTTTGTAGGCAAACCACAATTGGCTGCATTACCTTTGAAACCAGTGGTGATAGAGGCTCCTTTTCAGTAGTGGGGTTTGGACTTCATAGGACCTATCAACCCTTCTTCAAGTCAAGGACATTCATACATCTTGACTGCCACTAATTACTTCAGCAAATGGGTTGAATCTAAACCAATGAAGAAGACTACATCAGAGGTGGTATGTGAATTCATTAAAGAACAAATATTGGTAAGATTTGGAGTTCCCACAAAATTGATATTGGATAATGCTTCTTACTTTTCATCTTCAGAGATTGTTTCTTTTTGTTATGGTCATGGAATTCAAATATGGCACTCTTCTGATTATTTTCCTCAAGGTAATGGCCAGGCTGAGTCAAGTAATAAAAATCTGATTAATATTTTGAAGAAGTTAGTTGCTGATAATCAGAGAGATTGGCACAAAAATATATATGATGCTCTTTGGGCAGATAGAACCACTCCTAAAAGAGCCATTGGGATTTCACCTTTTGAATTGGTGTATGGAGTTGAGGCCAACTTACCATTGCCATTAGAACTTGCTACTTGTAAGTTGAAAACCACAATTGAGGATGATGTTTTCAAGGATGGTTTAGAAAAAAGGATCTTGTATTTGACAAAGTTACAGGAAGAAAGGGAAGATATGGTTGATAGGATCACTGAACATTAGAACCGAGTTAAGAAGTTGTTTGACAAAAGGGCAAGGCCAAGAAAATTTATGGAAGGTGATATGGTGCTGCTATGGGATAAGAGACATGAGCCTAAAGGAATGCATTCAAAATTTTAGTCTTTGTGGAAAGGCCCATTTCAGATTGTGCAAGCGAATCAAAACAATTCTTTCAGATTAGCATATCCTTCTGGAGTCTCTGCCATGTTCCTATAATGGCAAGACTTGAAGCTATATCAGATGCATGATTGAAGAGCAGGTAACCCCTGTGTAGTAGTTAGTTAGGTAGGTTTCCTTTTTGTGTCATAGTTTAGTGGTTGTCTTTCATTTTGCTGCTGCTTTCCTTTCGTTTAGTTTTGCCTTGTCAAGTTGTCAGCTATTTTGTGGAACTAGAGATTGCTAGAGTTCTTTTAAGCATTGTAATGCTTAAATCCCCAGTCGGAGCTAGCTGTTGCCTCACTTCTTATCCTCTTTCCATGATGTCAAAGTGATACTCTTATATTACAAGTCAGGACTGGTCATGTAAAGTCTAGGTCTAGATCTCCTCTAAGATAGGAAATCTTTGTCGGGTTTCTCTTCAATTTGCCTTCATGTTTTAGCCGGGTGGGTTGTTTAAGGTCTCATTATTTGGGTAGGTTGTAGCTCCCAATCCAGCAAAGATTATGGTGCTCCAAATGATTTTCTTTTCAAAATAGGATGGTGCTTGAAAGCCATGATCTCAAGATATTTATAGCATATCAAAGGAAAGATTCTTCATGTAACAGAAGCAATGACAGAGCTAGTATTGAAATATCTGGACTTCATTCTAAGAATGTGCAACTCTAATCAGAAAGATCTATTTTGTTTCTTGGTTGATCAGAAGGTTAACGTTCAGCATGGTTGATGATCGGTTAGAATCTACAGCTGTCGTTATTTCGCATAAAAAAGTTACACGATGTTTATTTCATGCAAAATAATGACAAGGTGCCACCTGTCCCAGCGGGCCTGTCTTTGGTATCACTTTATAACTGAGGTGACGAGTGTGACTGGTCAAATTAATTGATGTGGTAGCTCCTGATTCATTATAGTATTTCATGCAGTGAGGTGGGGTCAGATTTTTATGACATCGGCTAAGATTCCAAATTAATGGATGGCGTATGATCTCATAGAATCTTGTGAGCCCATTAGATCACATGCCATCCGTCTGATTCTCCAGGTGTAAAGTCAGTAAAAGTAGTGGGTCCAAAATGTTTCACAAACATATATGGTAGTCTATGATTGGTCCACAAAGTACTGAGTTGGCGGGTTGTCAAAAGGGTCCTATCATTCATAGAGAATCGACGGTGAGCGTGATTTCACATAAGATATGTCAGACGTATAAGATCTTAAGGTAACCATTGATTTTACCTTTTCAGAAGTGGCAAAGCATAGGGGGTCCACTGCTAGGAGATCTATGGCTGGCGTATGATTGTGAGGAATATTCTTTCCTCTCGCGATCATACGATCACCATCCAATGAGAATCTGTTAGGTGGGGCCGATGTTCTAATTTTTTGAACATGATAAAGTGCAAAAGGATTATGACCGACTGCCATCTATCCTATGGACCCGGCTAGTGTTGAGTTCTAACAAATGTGGGAGATCTATGGCTATCGTATGATCATGAGGAATATTCTTTCCTCTCATGATCATACGACCACTGTCCGATGAGAAACTTGTTAGGTGGGACCTGAGACTTAAGGAAAATAAAGAGATTGAAAGATGACATAAATTTTCAACTGTTGTAAATGAATAAGTCAAAAGTGACTAAGAACAGAGGTGGATATGGATGATAGATCTTTCGACTGAGGTCACGGGTAGGAAAAGAATGAAGAATATAATCCTAACAATGTTGTATGTTGTAGCTTGTGGTGGTAATGATAAAAGCTATAAGATCATGCCATATATTTCTGAGATATTTAAAGAAGGTTGAATACAGTTGTAGATCAGATTGATTATTATTTGGAAGATAGTTTGACTCCGAGAAGCCCAATGGATTTGACTTGATAGATGCTATTAAAAAGAAGATGAGGGGCTCAAATTGAAGTGTCATAATTATAATGTCTTTTCTTAAGTCTCATGTCAGTAATTGGCTTTTCAAATTCTATCATCAAGATGTTCTCTCTTTCTATCTTGTCTTTTTGAATTCTGGAAGATGAATCATTTCCTATAAGCATTGTATAAATACTGTGAAGAAAATGAATGAAAGGGTTGGAAAACTTGCAATTGAAGCAAGGGTGATTCCATTTACTTAGCTAATTTCATGTTTGTTGTACCGGTAGTTGTCATTTTGCATTTGAATAGATAGAACGATTATGTGTGAAGCTGTAATTGCTTGCTGGATTCTATTTCATGTGATCAACATTCCATTGGGGATTATAGGTTATCCGCTTTATCCTTGCCTGAATTGTTTGTGCCTACAAACAATTTGGTTGAAACTCATAAGAAGAAATCTGATGATCAATAAAAAAACACATTCATTGCATATCAAACACAATAAAGGAGCTGTACTTGTCAATTCAGAGGGCAGTGATAGATGACTTACACTGACCCAATTATTGGTGACATCCTTTTGTTCTCTCACCTTGGGTGTTAAGAAGATTCAGAGATTGCAAATCTAACGGGAGGACAAACTTTTAACCAACAACTAACATGTATATAATATATATATATAATACATATACTAATGTATACTAATATATTATATATAATATTACAAATTTTGGAGAATCTCTTGCAGAAATATGGAAATTATAATCTTCCTCCTAGAGCATACATTAATGAAGTTCTTCGTGCCTTAGCAGAGGAAGCTGACTGGATTGTTGAAGCTTATAGTACTACATATAGAAATGTAGTATTTATTTTGGGCCTAAATTTTTTTCTCATTTCTTTTTGGTCTTTAAAGGTGGTCAGCTAAATCTTTGTATTAAATGTGCCTTTTACAGGCATTGTAAACCCTAGCTACATAGAAATGGAGGCTTTGAAGAATAGTTCACTAGAGGTAGAAAGAGAGGCTTCCTAGGGGTCATGAGGACTCCCTAGGGGTCCTAATGCATGATAAGGCATACTAGGACACATAGGGAGTCCCCGTGACCCCTATTGACACATTGGAATGCATAAGTGTGTCTTAAGTGGTCTTAAGACCCCTTAAGACACACTTGAGTGTTCCAATGTGTCAAAAGGGGTCACAGGGACTCCCTAGGGGTTCTAACATGTGATAAAGCATACTAGGACCCCTAGGGAGTCCCCATGACCCCTTTTGACACATTGGAATACTCAAGTGTGTCTTAAGAGGTCCTAAGACACACTTAAGCATTTCAATGTGTCAAAAGGGGTCACGGGGAGTCCCTAGGGGTCCTAGTATGCCTTATCATGTGTTAGCACCCCTAGGGAGTCCCCGTGACACCTTAAGACACACTTGAGCATTCCAATGTGTCAAAAGGGGTCACAGGGACTCCCTAGGGGTCCTAATGCATGATAAGGCATACTAGGACCCCTAGGGAGTCCCCTAGACCCCTTTTGACACATTGGAATGCTCGAGTGTGTCTTAAGGGGTCTTAGGACAACCTAAGACACACTTGAGATTTCCAATGTGTCAAAAGGTGTCATGGGGACTCCCTAGGGGTCCTATTACACCTTATCATGTGTTAGGACCCATAGGGAGTCCTTGTGACCCCTTTTGACACATTGGAACACTCAAGTGTGTCTTAAGGGGTCTTAGGACCCCTTAAGACACACTTGAGTGTTCCAATGTGTCAAAAGGGGTCACAGGGACTCCCTAGGGGTCGTAGTATGCCTTATTGGACCCCTTAAGACACACTTGACCATTCCAATGTGTCAAAAGGGGTCACAAGGACTCCCTAGGGGTCCTTGTATGCCTTATCATGCGTTAGGACCCCTAGGGAGTCCCTGTGACCCCTTGTGACACATTTGAACACTCAAGTGTGTCTTAAGGGGTCTTAGGACCCCTTAAGACACACTTGAGTGTTCAAATGTGTCACAAGGGGTCACGGGGACTCCCTAGGGGTCTAAGTATGCCTTATCATGCGTTAGGACCCCTAGGGAGTCCCTGTGACCCCTTTTGACACATTGGAACACTCAAGTGTGTCTTAAGGGGTTCTTAGGACCCCTTAAGACACACTTGAGCATTTACATGTGTCAAAAGGGGTGATAGGGACTCCCCAAGGTTCCTAGTATGCCTTATCACACATTAGGACCCCTAGGGAGTCACGTGACCCCTCTTGACACATTGGAACGCACAAATGTGTCTTAAGGGGTCTTACCCTTTTGACATATTGGAATGCTTAAGTGTGTCTTAAGGGATCCTAAGACCCCTTAAGACAAAATTGAGCTTTCCAATGTGTCAAAAGGGGTCACGGGGTCTGTCAAGGGGTCTTAGTACGCCTTATCACATGTTAGGACCCCTGGGGAGTCCCCATTACCCCTTTTGACACATTAGAACACTCAAGTGTGTCTTAAGGGGCCTTAGGACCACTTAAGACACACTTCAACATTCCAATGTGTCAAAATGGGTCACGGGGACTACCTAGGGGTCCTAGTATGCCTTATCAAACATTAGGAACCCTAGGGAGTCCTCGTGACCCCTTTTGACACATTGGAACACTCAAGTGTGTCTTAAGGGGATGTGTTAGGACCCCTAGGGATCCTCATGACACCTTTTAGCACATTGGAATGCTCAAGTGTGTCTTAAGGGGTCTTAGGACCCCTTAAGACACACTTGAGCATTGTAATGTGTCAAAAGGGGTCACAGGGACTCCCTAGGGGTCCTAGTATGCATTATCATGCGTTAGGACCCCTAGGGAGTCCCCATGACCCCTTTTGACACATTGGAATGCTCAAGTGTGTTTCAAGTGGCCTTAGGACCCCTTAAGACATACATGAGCACTCTAATGTCTCAAAAGGGGTTATAGGGACTCCCTAGGTGTCCTAGTATGCCTTATCATGCGTTAGGACCCCTAGGGAGTCCCCGTGACCCATTTTGACACATTGGCATGCTCAAGTGTGCCTTAAGGGGCCTTAAAACCCTTTAAGACACACTTGATTATGCTAATGTGTCAAAATAGGTCACGGGGACTCCCTAAGGGTCCTAGTATGCCTTATCATGTGTTAGGACCCCTAGGGACTCTCTGTGACCCCTTTTGACACATTTGAATGCTCAAGTGTGTCTTAAGGGGTCTTAGGATGCCTTAAGACACACTTGAGCATTCTAGTGTGTCAAAAGGGGTCATGGGGAATCAATAGGGGTCCTAGTATGCCTTACAAGGCATCTTAGTATGCCTTATCACGTGTTAGGATGCCTAGGGAGTCCCCGTGAACCCTTTTCACACATTGGAATGCTCAAGTGTGTCTGAAGTGATGTTAGGACCCTTAAGATGAACCTGAGCATTCCAATTTGTCAAAAGGGGTCACGGGAACTCCCTGGGGGTCCTAGTACGCCTTATCATATGTTAGGACCCCTAGGGAGTCCCTGTGACCCCTTTTGACACATTGGAATGCTCAAGTGTGTCGTAAGGGGTCTTAGGACCCCTTAAGACACACTTGAGCATTCCAATGTGTCAAAAGGGGTCACGGGGACTCCCTAGGGGTTCTAGTACGCCTTATCATGCATTAGGAACCCTAGGGAGTCTTCGTGACCCATTTTGACAAATTGGAATACTAAAGTGTGTCTTAAGCGGTCTTAGGACCCCTTAAGACACACTTGAGCATTCCAATGTCTCAAAAGTGGTCACAGGGACTCCCTAGGGCTCCTAGTATGCCTTATCATGCGTTAGGACCCCTAGGGAGACCTCATGACCCCTTTTGACACATTAGAACTTTCAAGTGTGTCTCAAGGGATCTTAGGACCCCTTAAGACACACTTGAGCATTCTAATGTGTCAAAAGGGGTCACGGGGACTCCCTAGGGGTTCTAGTATGCCTTATCTCGCATTAGGACCCCTAGGGAGTCTTCGTGACCCATTTTGACAAATTGGAACGCTGAAGTGTGTCTTAAGCGGTCTTAGGACCCCTTAAGACACACTTGAGCATTCCAATGTCTCAAAAGTGGTCACAGGGACTCCCTAAGGCTCCTAGTATGCCTTATGATGCGTTAGGACCCCTAGGGAGACCTCATGACCCCTTTTGACACATTAGAACTTTCAAGTGTGTCTCAAGGGATCTTAGGACCCCTTAAGACACACTTGAGCATTCCAATGTCTCAAAAGGGGTCACAGGGACTCCCTAGGGGTCCTAGTATGCCTCATCACGCGTTAGGACCCATAGGAAGTCCCCATGACCCCTTCTGACACATTGGAATGCTCAAGTTTGTCTCAAGGGGTTTGGGGTCCTAGTATGCCTTATCACATGTTAGGACCCCTAGGGTGTCCACGTGACCCCTTTTGACACATTGGACCACTCAAGTGTGTCTCAAGGGGTCTTAGCACCCATTAGACACACTTGAGCATTCAATAGGGGTCACGGGGACTCCCTAGGGGTCCTAGTACATGTTATCATGTGTTAGGACCCATAGGGAGTCCCTGTGACCCCCTTTGACACATTAGAATGCTCAAGTGCATCTTAAGGGGTCCTAAGACACCTTAAGACATACTTGAGCTTTCCAATGTGTCAAAGGGGGTCACTGGGACTCCCTAAGGGTCCTAGTATGCCTTATCACATGTTAGGACCCGTAGGGAGTCCCCGTGAGCCCTTTTGACACATTGGAATGCTCAAGTGTGTCTTAAGGGGTCTTAGGACCCCTTAAGATAAACTTGAGCATTCAAATGTGTCAAAAGGGGTCAAGGGGACTCCCTAAGGGTCCTAGTAAACCTTACCATGTGTTAGGACCCCTAGGGAGTCCCTGCGACCCCTTTTGACACATTGGAACACTCAAGTGTGTCTTAAGGGGTCTTAGGACAACTTAAGACACACTTGAGCATTCCAATGTGTTAAAAGTGTCACAGGGACTCCCTAGGACCCAATGTCTCAAAAGGGGTGATGAGGAATCCCTAGGGGTCCTAGTATGCCTTATCATGCATTACGACCCGTAGGGAGTCTCTGTGACCCCTTTTGACTCATTGGAATGCTCAAGTGTGTCTTAAGGGAGTCTTTGTGACCCCTTAAGACACACTTGAGCATTCCAACGTGTCGAAAGGGGTCACGGGGACTCCCTAGGGGTTGTAGTACACCTTATCACGAGTTACGACCCCTAGCATGTCCCCGTGACTCCTTTTCACACACTGCAACACTCAAGTGTGTCTTAAGGGGTCCTATGACCCCTTAAGACACACTTGAGTGTTGCAATGTGTCAAAAGGGGTCACAGGGACTCCCTAGGGGTCATAGTATGCCTTATCACGCATTAGGACCCCTAGGGAGTCCCCGTGACCCCTTTTGACACATTGCAACACTCAAGTGTGTCTTAAGGGGTCTTAGGACCCCTTAATACACACTTGAGGTTTCCAATGTGTAAAAAGGGGTCACGGGGACTCCCTAGGGGTGCTAGTACACCTTATCATGCATTAGGAAATCCTAGGCAATCTCCGTGACCCCTTTTGACATATTGGAATGCTTAAGTGTGTCTTAAGGGGTCTTAGGACCACGTAGGATACCTTAAGACACAATTGAGCTTTCCAATCTATCAAAAGGGGTCATAGGGAATCCCTAAGGTTCCTAGTATGCCTTATCATGCATTAGAATGCCTAGGGAGTCCCCGTGACCCCTTTTCACACATTGGAATGCTCAAGTGTATGTTCAGAGGTCCTAAGACCCTTTAAGACACACTTGAGCATTCTAATGTGTCAAAAGGCATCTAGGGGACTACCTAGGGGCCCTAGTACAACCCTATCATGCGTTAGGTCCCCTAGGGAGTCCCCGTGACCCCTTTTGACACATTGGAAAGCTCAAGTGTGTCTACAAAGGTTCAAAGACCCCTTAAGACACACTTGAGCATTCCAATGTGTCAAAAGGGGTCTAGGAGACTACCTAGGGGTTCTAGTACACCTTATCACACGTTAGGAACCCTAGGGAGTCCCTGTGACCCCTTTTGACACATTGGAATTTCAAAGTGTATCTTAAGGGGTCCTAAGACTCTTTAAGACACACTTGAGCATTCCACTCTATCAAAAGGGGTCACGGGCACTCCCTAGGGGTCCTAGTATGCCTTATCACGTGTTAGGACACCTAGGGAGTCCTCGTGACCCCTTTTGACAAATTGGAATGTGCAAGTGTGTCTTAAGGGGTCCTAACACCCCTTAAGACACACTTGAGTGTTCCAATGTGTCAAAAGGGGTCACGGGGACTCCCTAGGGGTCCTAGTATGCATTATCATGCATTAGGACCCTTGGGGAGTCCCCGTGACCCCTTCTTACACACTAGAATGCTCATGTGTGTCTTAACGGATCTTAGGACCCCTTAAGACAAACTTGAGTGTTCCAATGTGCCAAAAGGTGTCACGGGGTCTCCCTAGGGGTCCTAGTATTCCTTATCATGTGTTACGACCCCTAGGGAGTCCCCGTGACCCCTTTTGACACATTGGAACACTCATGTGTGTTGTAAGGGGTCTTAGGACCCCTTACGACATACTTGAGAATTCCAATGTGTCAAAAGGGGTCACAGGGACTCCCTAGGGGTCCTAGTATGCCTTATCACATGTTAGGACCCCTAGCAAGTCCCCGTAACTCCTTTTAACACATTGGATCACTCAACTGTGTCTTAAGGGGTCTTAGGACCCCTTAAGCCACACTTGAGTGATCAAACTTGACAAAAGGGGTTAGGGGGACTCCCTAGGGGTCCTAGTAGGCCTTATCATGCGTTATGACCCCTAGGGAGTCCCTGTGACCCCTTTTGACACATTGCAATGCTCAAGTGTGTATTAAGGGGTCTTAGGACCCCTTAATACACACTTGAGCATTCTAATGTGTCAAAAGGAGTCACGGGGAATCCCTAGGGGTCATAGTATACCTTATCACGTGTTAGGACCCCTAGGGAGTCCCCGTGACCCCTTTTGACACACTGGAATGCCCAAGTGTGTCTGAAGGGATCTTAGGAACCCTTAAGAAAAACTTGAGCATTCCAATGTGTCAAAAGGGGTCACGGGGACTCCCTAGGGGTCCTATTGCATGTTATCACATGTTTGGACCCCTAGAGAGTCCTTGTAACCCATTTTGACACATTGGAACACTCAAGTGTGTCGTAAGGGGTCTTAGGATCCCTTACAACACACTTGAGCCTTCCAATCTGTCAAAAGAGGTCACAAGGACTGCCTAGGGGTCGAAGTAAGCCTTATCACGTGTTAGGACCCCTAGGGAGTCCCCATGACCCCTTTTGACACATTGGAATGCTCAAGTGTGTCTTAAGGGGTCTTAGGACCCCTTAAGACACACTTGAGCATTTCAATGTCTCAAAAGGGGTCACAGGGACTCCCTAGGTGTCCTAGTATGACTTATCACACCTTACGACCCCTAGGGAGTCCTTGTGACCCCTTTTGACACATTAGAACTTTCAAGTGTGTCTCGAGGGATCTTAGGACCCCTTAAGACACACTTGAGTGTTCCAATGTCTAAAAAGGGGTTACAGGGACTCCCTAGGGGTCCTAGTATGCCTTATCACATGTTACGACCCCTAGGCAGTCCCCATGACCTCTTCTATCACATTGTAATTCTCAAGTGTTTCTCAGGGGGTCTGAGGACCCCTTAAGACACACTTGAGCATTCCAAAGTGTCAAAAGAGGTCACGGGGACTTCCTAGGGGTCCTATTATGCCTTATCACGTGTTAGGACCGCTAGGGAGGTGCTGTGACCCATTTTGACACATTTGAATGCTCAAGTGTGGCTCAAGGGGTCTTAGGACCCCTTAAAATGCACTTTAGCATTCCAATGTGTCAAAAGGGTTCACAGGGACTCCCTAGGGGTCCTAGTATGGTTTATCATGTGTTAGGACCCCTATGGAGTCCACGTGACCCCTTTTGACACATTGTAATGCCCAAGTATGTCTTAAGGGGTCTTAGACCCCCTAGGGGTCCTAGTATGGCTTATCATGTGTTAGGACCCCTATGGAGTCCACGTGACCCATTTTGACACATTGTAATGCCCAAGTATGTCTTAAGGGGTCTTAGGACCCCTTAAGACACACTTGAGTATTCCAATGTGTCAAAGGGCGTCACGGGGACTCCCTAGGGGTCCTAGTACACCTTATCACATGTTAGGACCCATAGGAAGTCCCCGTGATGCCTTTTGACACATTGGAGTGCTCAAGTGTGTCTTAAGGGGTCTTAGGACACCTTAAGACACACTTTAGCATTCAAATATGTCAAAAGGGGTCAGGCGGACTCCCTGGGGGTCCTAGTACACCTTATCATGCGTTAGGACCCCTAGGGAGTCCCCGCGACCCCTTTTGACACATTGGAATAGTCAAGTGTGTCTTAACAGGTCTTAAGATAACTTAAGACACACTTTAGTGTTCCAATGTGTCAGATGAGGTCACGGGGACTCCCTAGGACCCAATGTGTCAAAAGGGGTCACAAGGAGTCCCTTGGGGTCCTTGTATGCCTTATCATGCGTTAGGACCCCTAGGGAGTCCCAGTGACCCCTTTTGACTCATTGTAATTCTCAAATGTGTCATAAGGGGTCTTAGGACAACTTAAGACACACTTGAGTGTTGTAATATGTCAAAAGGGGTCATGGGGACTCCCTCGGGGTCCTAGTACGCCTTATCACATGTTAAAACCCTGAGGGAGTCCTCGTGACCTATTTTGACATATTGGAATGCTCAAGTGTGTGTTAAGGGGTCTTAGGACAACTTAAGACACACTTGAGCATTCCAATGTGTCAAAAGGGGTCACGGGGACTCCCTAGGGGTCCTAGTATGCCTTATCATGCATTAGGGCCCCTAGGGAGTCTCCCTGACCCCTTTTGACACATTTGAATGCTCAAGTGTGTCTTAAGGGGTCTTAGGATGCCTCAAGACACACTTGAGCATTCCAATGTGTCAAAAGGGGTCATGGGGAATCCATAGGGGTCCTAGTATGCCTTACTTCCTAAGGGTCTTAGTACACCTTATCACGCATTAGGACCCCTAGGGAGTCCCCGTGAACCCTTTTGACACATTGGAATGCTTAAGTATGTCTGAAGTGATTTTAGGAACCTTAAGACAAACCTGAGCATTCCAATTTGTCAAAAGGGGTCATGGGGACTCCCTACAGGTCCTCGTATGCCTTATCATGCGTTAGGACCCCAAGGGAGTCCACGTGACACCTTTTGACACATTGGAATGCTCAAGTTTGTCGTAAGAGGTCTTAGGAACCTTTAAGACATACTTGAGCATTCTAATGTGTTGAAAGGGGTCATGGGGACTCCCTAGGGGCCCGAGTATGCCTTATCACATGGTAGGACCCCTAGGGAGTCTGCGTGATGCCTTTTGACATATTAGAATTCTCAAGTGTATTTTAAGGGGTCTTAGGACCCCTTAGGACACACTTGAGCATTCCAATGTGTCAAAAAGGGTCACAGGGACTCCCTAGGTCTTAAGGGGTCCTAAGACCCCTTAAGACACACTTGAGCATTGTAATGCATCAAAAGGGGTTAGAGGGACTCCCTAGGGATCCTAGTATGCCTTATCACGTGTTAGGACCCCTACAGAGTCCCTGTGACCCCTTTTGACACATTGGAATGCTCAAGTGTGTCTCAAGGGGTCGTAGGACCCCTTAAGACACACATGAGCATTCCAATGTCTCAAAAGCATTCACAGGGACATGCTAGGGATCATAGTAGGCCTTGTCAAGCGTTAGGACCCCTAGGAAGTCCCCGTGACCCCTTTGGACACATTAGAACACTCAAGTGTGTCTTAAGGGGTCGACCCCTTAAGACACACTTGAGTGTTCCAATGTGTCAAAAGGGGTCACAAGGACTCCCTATGGGTCCTATTACACATTATCATGTGTTAGGACCTCTATGGAGTCATCGTGACCCTTTTTGACACATTAGAATGCCAAGTGTGTCTTAAGGGGTCCTAAGAACCCTTAAGACACACTTGAGCGTTCCAATGTGTCAAAAGGGGTCATGGGGACTCCCTAGGGGTCCTAATGCGTGACAAGGCCTACTAGGACACCTAGGGAGTCCTCGTGACCACTTTTGGGACATTGGAATGCTCAAGTCTGTCTTATGGGGTCCTAGGACCCCTTGAGACACACTTGAGCATTCCAATGTGTCAAAAGGGGTCACGAGGACTCCCTAGGGGTCCTAACACATGATAAGGCATACTAGGATCCCTAGGGAGTCCCTCTAACACCGTTTGACACACTGCAATGCTCAAGTGTGTCTTATGGGGTCATAAGACCCCTTAAGACACACTTGAGCATTCTAATGTGTCAAAAGGGGTCACAGGGACTCCCTAGGGGTCCTACTATGCCTTATCACAGGTGAGGACCACTAGGGATTCCTTGTATGCCTAATCACACTCAAGTGTGTCTTAAGGGGTCCTAAGACCCCTTGAGACACACTTGAGCATTCCAATGTGTCAGAAGGGGTCGCGGGGACTCCCTAGGGTTCCTAGTATGCCTTATCACGTGTCAGGAGCCCTAGGGAGTCCCCGTGACCCCTTTTGACACATTGGAATGCTCAAGTGTATTTTAAGGGGTCTTAGGACCCCTTAAGACACACTTTGGCATTGCAATGTTTCAAAAGGGGTCACAGGGACTCCCTAGGTGTCCTAGCACGCCTTATCATGCATTAGGACCCCTAGGGAGTCCCCATGACCCCTTTTGACACATTGGAACACTCAAGTGTGTCTTACAGGGTCATAGGACAACTTAAGACACACTTGAGCCCTCCAATTTGTCAAAAGGGGTCACGGTGACTACCTAGGGGTCCTAGTACGCCTTATCACATGTTAGGACACCTAAGGAGTTCCCGTGACTCCTTTTGACACATCGGAATGCTCAAGTGTGTCTTAATGGGTCTTAGGACAACATAAGACACACTTGAGTGTTCCAATGTGTCAAAAGGGGTCAAGGGGACTCCATAGGGGTCCTAGTATGCCTTATCACTTGTTAGGACCACTAGGGAGTCCACGTACGCCTTATCATGCTCAAGTATGTCTTAAGGGGTCCTAAGACCGCTTGAGACACACTTGAGCATTCCAATGTGTCAGAAGGGCTTGCGGGGACTCCCTATGGGTCCTAGTATGCCTTATCACATGTTAGGACCCCCTATGGGTCCTCGTGACCCCTTTTGACACATTGGAATGCTCAAGTGTGTCTTAAGTTGTGCTAGGACCCCTTAAGACATACTTGAGCATTACAATGAGTCAAAAGGGGTCACAGAGACTCCCTAGAGGTCCTAACGCATGATAAGGCATACTAGGACCCCTAGGGATTCCTCATGACCCCTTTTGATACATTAGGTCCTAGGGAGTCCTTGTGACCCCTTTTAACACAATGCAACACTCAAATGTGTCTTAAGTTATCCTAGGACCCCTTAAGACACACTTGAGTGTTCCAATGTGTCAAAAGGGGTCGCGGGGACTCCCTAGGGGTCCTAATGTGTGGTTAGGTGTACTAGGACCCTTAGGGAGTCCCCCTGACCCCTTTTGACACATTTGAACACTCAAGTGTGTCTTAAGGAGTCCTAAGACCCCTTAAGACACACTTGAGCATTCCAATGTATCAAAAGGGTTCACAGGGACTCCCTACAGGTCCTAATGTGTGATAAGGTGTACTAGGACCCTTAGGGAGTCCCCGTGACCCCCTTAGACACATTGGAATGCTCAAGTGTGTCTTAATGGGTCATAAGACCCCTTATGATACACTTGAGCATTCCAATGTGTCTAAGGGGTTCATGGGGACTCCCCAGGGTTCCTAGCACGTGATAAGGCATACTAGGACCCCTAGGGAGTCCCCGTGACCCCTTTTGACACATTGGAATGCTCAAGTGTGTCTAAGGGGTCCTAAGACCCCTTGAGACACACTTGAGCATTCCAATGTGTCAAAAGGGGTCACGTGGACTCCCTAGGGGTCCTAACATGTGATAAGGCATCCTAGGATCCCTAGGAATTCATTTTCACCTCTTTTGACACATTGGAATGCTCAAATGTGTCTTAAGGGGTCCTTAGAGCCCTTGAGACAAACTTGAGCATTCCAATGTGTCAGAAGGGTTTGTGGGGACTTCCTATGGGTCCTAACGCATGATGAGGCATACTAGGACCTCTAGGGATTTCCTGTGACCCCTTTTGAGACATTGGAACACTTAAGTGTGTCTTAAGGGGTCCTAGGATCCCTTGAGACACACTTGAAAGTTTAAATTTGTCAAAAGGGGTCACGGGGACTCCCTAGGGGTCCTTATGCGTGATAAGGCATACTAGGAGCCCTAGGGAGTCCCTGTGACCCCTTTTGAGACATTGGAATGCTCAAGTGTGTCTTAAGGGGTCCTAAGACCCCTTAAGTCACACTTGAGCATTCCAATTTGTCAAAAGGGGTCATGTGGACTCCCTAGGGGTCCTAACACATGATAAGGCATACTAGGACCCCTAGGGAGTCCCCGTGACCCCTTTTGACAAATTGGAATGCTCAGGTTTGTCTTAAGGGGTCCTAACATCACTTAAGACACACTTGAGCATTCCAATGTGTGAAAATGGTTCATGGGGACTCCCTAGGGGTCCTAATGCGTGATAAGGTGTACTAAGACCCCTAAGGTATAAAGTGTACTAGGACCCCTATGGATTCCCCGTGACCCCTTTTGATAGATTGGAATGCTCAAGTGTGTTTTAATGTGTCCTAAGACCCCTTAAGACACACTTGAGTGTTCCAATGTGTCAAAAGGTGTCACGGGGACTCCCTAGGGGTCCTAGTACACCTTATCACATGTTAGGACCCCTAGGGAATCCCCGTGACCACTTTTGACACATTGGAATGCTCAAGTGTGTCTTAAGGGGTCTTAGGAGTGACCCAAACCAAAAGAGAGACCCAAACCCCACAAGAATAAAAACAAAAGCCTCCACTAATACTCCTCCACCCATAGAAAGGAATGTTTTCACAAAGAGGAAAACAAACAACTCAAATAGAATGAAAATTATAACCATGAACAAAGAAAGACTCTACCTCAATCATTGAGCCATGATATACTATTGGAACAAGTTGAAAAAAAAACCACCACACTGGATAGAGATAGATAGGGCACCTCTAAAACACACAACTAATAACACACCAGAAAAATACCCAACCTAAAAAGAGAAGAACCAAACTAGGCTCTTCAATTGCACAAAAACCCTCGAAGGAAACAAAAGATGAGGGAAGAGAAGGAAAAAAAAGGCCAAGAATCCCTTGAAACAACACCACAAATCTTTAACTACCACCAAATCCGCTAACAATCTATCCTGTAGGCTGAAACAAAATATCCAAAGATACTAATAGACCCATTGGCTGGGAAAGAGAAGCGGGTAAAAAGGAGATTCCCTTGAATCCTTATCAAGAGCAGACAAATCCACTAGAAAGAACACCCCTAAGGAGACAACAGGTCTAGGACAAACACCATCTCCATTGTCATCACTAGATTCTCCCTCCTCTACACCTGTATATTTTGAATCTCCATTGTCGCTTCATTGTTTACCTATTGCTCGGTACTCCATTCTCACATGGAGAATGTTATAATTTATTTTCATCTACAAAAAAATGATGCATCTTCCTTTTGGAGTACATTAACTGTCATCTTTCAATATACTTATTTCTTACTCAAGTGGAATGCATGAAAGAATCAAGATGTATGAATTTATAAATTTCTTATACACTTTCGAATATTAATGTTGAAATGAGTCAATCAAATTAGGTGTCCTATAAATAAATAAAATAAGAGACCCTTCAAAGTCATGTGAAAAATGATGAAGAGAAAGATCCAAAGAAGTGATGTGTGGAATGTCAATAAATGCCATGACTATAACCCAAATCTTGTGTGATTTTTTATTGTAGAGAATTTTTTAAAGCTCTTAGTGAAGTGTCCCTAAAATCTATAGTAGCATTAGAACCCTCATCAAAGAAAAGACATATATCCTCAATACCGTCAACAAGATTTAAAATGTGGAAATCTACAAAAATTAAATGATGTCTAGAAGAATTTGGTCATAATGAACTAAATTGAAGTACATAAATGCACTTATTGCAAAGAATCACTAGAAGGTTTTGAAGAATAAACTTTGATGTAAGAATAGGTATCATAGATGGGTTATCTAAATATGTCAACTAAATAAATTGATTATACCGTGAGGATGTTTTGATACAAGATATGGCAACATAAGTCCTAGTATCATCCATAAGATTTTGGTCATCCATGGAAGCATCAATATTAGATGAAGATCCAAAGTATCCATACAATTGTTGGATGATGGTCGAGGTAGTGAAAGGGCACTTGGTGTGTTCTATGTGATGTAGAAAATCTCCAAAAAATAGTAAGACATATTAGTTCATAGATAATTTCATCATTGTTAATCCATGCATTCTTTGTTCATAGTCACTAGGCAAATTTGAGTCCATGGAGATAGGGCAATAGACCCTACTCAATAAAATGATTTTGTATACCTTATTTTTAGGATAATGATTGCTTGAAGTTATCTTGACAAGAAAGGGATCAAAATAAATATAAAAGGTATGATGAGCCTCTAAAAAATGCTAAATTACTCTCCAAAATTTGAAAATGCAAAATGAAGTTTGATTTTTTACAAGACACAACACAAAGAACACCCACTTGATTTAATATGCGACACCCACTAAATTGTGACAATTTATATTTTTAGTGCATAGATCTTAACTAATCCGGGAGAAACACATGGTACTTTATAAAATTAGTGCACCATTATTTCCAATAGATTGGGCTCACCTAAAAAAAAAGTAGTTATGGAAAAAATGACACTCATATTCAATCTATCAATTAAAAGTTACAATGGTTTTAATTTTTTAAGCATTGAAAATATATATTTATAAAATGAATTGACAAAATTTTGAAAGAAAAATTTATCTAGAAAAAATAGAAAGTGATCCCCCATATCATATAACCAATGGCCTTTGGCTAATGAATCACGTGCTCAAGTGTTACAATAATTTTGACACTTGCCTAGCCATAGCTATATTGTTTATTTAAATATATGCCTCTTGTTAGTCTTCTCACTCATTTAACATGGATATTTCTCATCTTTTCATAGATTTTCATGTTCCAAACAAAGATCATCATTCAAATAACATAGATTATGGAAAAGCTCACATTAATACCAAGAGCAATTGAGTTTGTGGCTTCAACATATCATAGATCACCTTTCAATAGTGCGACCTTCTAAAGAATTCAATCGTGTTAGTTCTTCAAAACACAACACATGCGAACCCACAAAGAAAATCAATTGTATAAACTATTGTTTAAAAAATCAAATCACACACGAAAAAAACAAAAATAAAACAACTCCTTCAAAAAAGCTTCACTCTAATACCATGTGAACATTTTATTTCTATTTAAGTTAAAATATTTAATATCAATAAATTACTTGACGATAGTTACTATATGTGTGTTCTGATAGATTAACCAAAATTTTCAAAATTTAAGATGTCAATAAATTACTTGAGTATAGTATCTATTATACATTTTTATCTGACTGTTTTTCCCTCACCTGAGAAATTTAAGAAGATATCAATCATCATCAAATCTAAGATGAAACTTATTCAGTGATTGAAGAAAAAATGAATACAGAAAACAATGACAAATCCAATTTTGTTTAAGACTCAGATCTTCTCATATATAATATGACCGACCTCAGCTCTGTAATCTGTAGATTATTCTTGTATGAAGTATAAGACAATATCCTAATACTAAAATACATGAAATAAAATGATATCATATATTTATAAAAAAATTCATTCACGATCTGTATATTTTAACATAAATTGCTTTTGAGAATCATCCCAAAAGTTTTCATGCAATCAAATATAGTAATAAAGGACAATCCCATACAGTAAAGAAGGCGCTATAAACAGCCAAAGGTCTTGCACTAAAAAGCTAGCGTTTATTTATTTCATACCATGGAATCCACTGGGATGGAATGGAACCTTTCTATAATCTATATGATATATTTTGGATGTAATATTATAAGTAGAAACATACATCAAGACTTACATTAGCTTGGTGGTACCCTTTTTGCTAGGTTGGAAAAGCAATCTATTTTTTGGCTGTTTTATTGCTACTGTCCTTGCAGAAACGAGATCTCTGCAAACGTCAACAGAAACCCACTTAAAAGTTTTTGATGATCTTAAAGATGTTCAGGTGTTGTCCTTGCTGTACTGGATGTACTGCTGAACTCTGCATTGTTATGAATGTCTGTAGAGCCACTGAATTTCCAATAGCAGGTCCTCCACCACCAACAACAACAACAGTATTTCAGGTACGGTAGACAACCAATGCAATCCAAGAAACAAACCCAGAAATTCATGGTTAATGAGATGAAATGTTACAGTCCGTCTCACTGCTTCACAAAATAAAAAATGATTAGAGTATTCAATGTTTGAATCCATTTTAATCTTTCCACTAAATCTTGCCTTCTGAAAAGTTATTCTCTTCATTGTGGGCTAAGCTTCGAATGCAAAATTATTTGACCAGGCCTTGAAGAAGAAAGCCGAAAATCCCTATGCTTTAAGGTAGGTGGTATCAGAGGATCAGAAAAGAAGAAAACCAATATTTTCAACTATAGAAAATCTGTTGCTTATCATACTAAGGATATCAAGTTTATAGTGTATTTGAAATGTTTTAGTAGCTTGAAAACTAAAAGATGAGTGTTATCCAAAATTTTAGTGACTTTTATTCCTTGTAATTATTTCAATGGCGTGTTTTGTTCTGTCAATAATCATTACCAAGCTTAGGGTTTCTCGCTCTCATAACCAAAGCTGTCACAGTTTGACCAGGCCCAATTGTTGTGGACTCCTACGCACTAACTGGATGGGTTTTAGAAGCAGCATATCTAAAGTTTAAAAAAGAAAGATACCATCAAATATTCCTGCTTTATTAAAGTAAAAAATAACGTGACACATGACCCGTCACATCAAATTTCCAACTAAGTATTGACTTCCCTTTCAATTTCCTTTGCAACCAGGTTAAAGGAATTTGAAGGAAACTTAATATGAAAGTATGTAAGAAAGGTTTAAAATGAACACTGAAGAGTTGTTGTGGAATATGGATTTTAGGTTGGATCATTTATATGATCAGTAGAGTTATATATATTTCATTCTTTAAGTGCTTTTTATAATGAACAAAATTCTATAAAGATTCATAATTTTTTTAAGATAATGTAAGATTTTTATGGATGACATAATATATTGGTCATCTAAATAAAAAATATTATTTTTTGTTTATTTTATTGTTTGCAAAGTTTCTAAATGCAGTAATCTATTAGACTAAGTGAAATCTATTAGTCTTTTCGTATTGCAATTTTTAATCAATAGTTTATAACATCACCCTAAAAAGAAAATAATGATATTTAATTATATTTATTTATTTTTTAAAATTTATAATTGATCATTTTTTAGTTGTAATGGTGAAATTTGTAAATAATGCCAAATTGCCTTTAGTTTTGGATCCTTTTTTAGAACACCTTTATACAAAATCTTCTATTGTACCCTTTTAATCAATAGTTTATAGCATCTCCCTAAAAACAATAATGATATTTAATCATACTTATTTATTATTTAAAATTTATAATCGATCTTTAATAGTTGTAATGGTGAAATTTGCAAATAATGCCAAATTGTCTTTAGTTTTGCACCCATTTTTAGAGCACCTTAATACATACGAAAATGTGGTATATTGTTGTGGTAAGCTAGGTTCCTTCTTTCATCTCTATCCATCCTCATTTACTTATAAATTTTTTTATACATATGCACTTACCTCAATCTTATCCATGCTTATTTTCACATGTTCAGATGATTTAATAACCCAACTCTTTGTACATTCATTCCTCATCCCAAGATTCAACATTCCTTGCCTAGGTCATTTTTGTGATGGATAAGAGTGATCCCACATTGTCTATTTTGATTGAAAATTTTAAATATTTAAAATTTAAATTATTGACTCCCACACTTTCCTCGTAGCTGTTGAGAGATGACTTGTGCAATGACCCTTCCTAGAAAACATTAAGCCAATAAAATAAATATAAAAATTATAAATTGCATATATGAAAAATTAGAAATTATAGTGCTTCAAACTGATAGATTCACATTGATAAACTATTTGTCTATTTTAGGGGCTAACCTCCTTTGAGTAGAATTTAATGTAATATAGATTATATAATAACTAAATAATAGCTTATGACCTTGGAATGATTGCAATAAAGATAAGTAATATTTTTAAAGTATATAAGATTATTCAAATAGCTCAAGGGGAACAACTTACAAAGTATATGTGTCTAAAGTCTATATTACAATAAAGAAAGAGATAGCAGAAAGGGGTCCTAACAAACTTTTACACTTGAAAATATTTGTCCTCGATGTTGGAGCAAAGGAAATTACTATTGAACTCGTTGAAGTGGTTTTGAAGGTCAAAATTCAAGGTGCATACCAGTCATTAGATAAAGATCTTATTGATTGGGAAATTGTAAAGCTAGTAGGAGCATGCATCTTGGACTATGACAAATTAGAGAATAATGAATGCTTCAGTATTAATATAAAAAATAATAGTTTAACTAAATTTTTGGGCTAGAAATTTCTTCAAACAAGAAACATATAATATAAGATTAACTCAAGGATAACATCAAGGTTCTAGATTTTAAGAAAAGAATTGAATCTATTAAAGAATTGTGTAAGGGACATAGAACTAAGAAGAAAATATAGAAAAATAATATCACTTGGATAGAAGGTAGGTTTACAATAGTTTTGATCTATTTCATGTGATTTTGAACCATATAGAGATTTTAGAAGGATCTAAACATTCTTGTGCATTTTATGTATCATTTGCTACATGAACAAGATAAGTAACTAGAATATAAGAGACAAACAAAAGTGTTTTTGTTGCCCATAAAAAAATATCAAAGGTATATTTATAATAACTAGTTGATGATCTTATTTTGACCATATATTTGTGGATAATATCCAATTTATTCAATGTTGTCTACTTTGTTGAATATTTCTTACCAAAACTAGCTTTTAAATGTAATATTTTGATGAAATACTATATAACATCTATAATGCTATGAAGTTGAAAAATATGGTCAAGGAAGGTCTATGCTATAATGGAAAAGGTTTAAGGATAGTACAAGGCATAAAAGTGAGCATATTTGGAGATGTGATCTACTACCAATATATCTTATTTTCCACTAGGATTGGGGATTCATTTAATAAAATCTATGAGAATATCTCTCTAAGATTTAGCGAGAAGAGTAATGATTAAATTAAGTCTATATTTTCTACCATTTCACCTTTTTTGTTTCCATGTATCACATTCAACATTAGACTAATGAATATCCACCAAAACTCATGCCTAAATAAATTATGGTGTTCATTTAAACTCTAAAAGACTATCAAAGTGATAGACATACAATTCAAGAATAATAAGTGAGGATGAGAGTGGGAAGTAAAAATAGGAATTCGGCCATCCTAGTAGTATTTGGGAAATGAATTTGAGTAAAAACAAATTGGGTGATGAAATGTTGTGTGGGTTGATTTTGAATATTCTTTTATTAAATATTTGGAACTAATCAAAGAAGGGCATAAAAACTATACTAAGGGTTACATGGTCTATTAAATTATGAGTTAACTATAGAAACTATGCAAAAAATTATGTAAAAAATAAAGTGACATCTGGGAGCTCTTATCTATGACCTATATCTTGTTACATCATTATATCACATAATATCTTAGAGTTTTTATATAATCCCATATTGATATATCTTACTTATATATATATTCTTATATGATATATTATTTCCCAATGGTATGTACTTATAGAGTATACCATGTCCTACACTTATATTTCCATATCATAATTTTAGATTCTATTATTAGTTAGTTTGATTAGATAAACTAGGAGGGCCTGAACCCTTACAAAATAGCCATGCATGATAAGAAGAGGGAGGAACTCACAAGTAGTGAGGCCACCAAGACCAAAAAAGGGGGGAAACCTTTTTGAAAGAGAGGCTTTTTACTAGAGAAATTAATTGATAGGAAAAAGGGTGTTACCAAACAAATGATCACCTAACCACAATAAATGGGTTTGGGAAGTACAACCTTGAACCATCTTGAAAAAAACCCTTGCACTAGAAAAAATCTATTTAAGGAAACAATCAATTAATAGCAGATTTTGAAAGGCTTCCTGCAACCTCTTAATTGTAGGACATTGAACAGAGAGTCCTATAGACAAGGAAGGAGATACTGTAAGGCCCACCCCATTTCCACCTTTTCCTTGACACTTTGATGTCGGACGATTAAGGGGTTTTGCAGTATCCGGTTGATTGGTAAATCCCTAACATAATTGTACCCCGGGATAGACCTATATATTGTACCTTCATATCAGTACCTATCAATTAATTGTCGCTATGATAGAGGAGATATCTCTAGGTTATTAATTGTGTAAGTGAATCTTGGGTGCAATATGTTACCCTACGGATCTCAGATCCAGCAAGACTAATTAAGGTTCCATTGAGTAATGCTTTGATGATGTATTATATGGCTATACCATAGTGATGTTTTGGCGATATTATTAGAACAGTGAACAAGGATTTGTTAGACCCTAGACTTATAGGATTATTCTGCATTTTGTTTTCCTAGATTAGGAAATTTAATCATACTTGTGATAAGAATTTAATAGGACCCGACAGATATGGTTACCCCCTTACCGATGTTGAACCATCGATTTATCTTAAATATCATGCTAAGGAAAATTGAGAATCTTTGAGATTAGGAGTACTATGAAGTTATGCAATCAAATTATGTAGATTGAATTGAATTGAAATAATGAATGTATTCTATATGTTTGCAAGCTTGAATTTGGATTATGATCTATATGTGGGCATTGTACTTTATGTGACTTTGAGTACGTAGTAGAAATTATAAATTATGTGTATAAAATTATATGCAATTAAATTATGCACTATATGAAAGTGATTAGATGTATGCATTGAATCATGAATTATGAGAAAGCGATTGTAAGAATGCAATCGAATTCTATGTTGCAAATGAATATCATGTTAGACATCTTCGCTGCATTGATGTTATGAGTAATTGATGATTACCTTGTGATGATGTTAGATTATTGATGATCATGATTTCAATTGAATTACAAGATTAGTAGGCATTAGAGATGCAATTGAATTATGAAATTGAAACTAAGCAATTGAATTTTGATTAAATTGAAGATGTTATATCTTATATGTTTATTCGTATTGGTTTTTCTTCCTTGAATTATTGATGCTGCATTGAGGAGTGTGCAGGTAAGAGAACCATGGAATTAATCGAAGAACCAAGGTTAAACATATGTGAATTGAGTAAGCCAAAGCTTAATCCGATATGGGATTAAAAGCCTCGTTGTAATGTGAACTCCTGGTAAATGTGGATTTTTGCATGTGTGTTATTAGTTAATTTCTTGTTGTCATCCAGGACATGACCTTGGGTATGTAATGTGTAATAGTTAGTGTCATTTGACACTTGTTATGTACTTGTTTTAATTCATCCTTGTTCTAGTCACTTCTAGAGGCCAATAAGGGGTTCTAAGGGTCATTTTTGGCATAATTTAAGTACCTTATGGATAGGGTTATGAGTTAAGAAGGTTTTGAGCATGTCCCTAATTCCCTAGTGACCTTGGTAACCTATTTTATGACCCATTTGCCCTCAACTTCGAAATCGGATAAGTCATGATCTTTACCCAACTCCACCTTTTCTTTCAATCATGCATTTATCATGAGGGGATAAGGGAAGACAACAAGGCCATAGAGTCAAGTCTGCATTATGGATGGTGGGTGGGTAGAGATTTGGAGGCCTTTTTAGAGGCCCTTAGGAGATTTAGTGGGTGTTCACCCACTCTCCACATTTGGAGACATTAGGGTTTGGATTGAGGAAGGATAGTGGATAAGCTCTTCTCAAATTTCCATTTCCATCACACTTATGGAGGTTGGTTACTCTTCTCATGGAAGCCTTTCTACTTGCTCTTGAGATTAACTTATATTTTGCTTTCTCATGCATATGAATCTTGGTTCTTGTTGTGACAATGTGTTGTAATGGAGGGATTTTGGGTTTTGATTTCATGGTTTGATCTTGTTCTTTTTGCTTGATTGAGGGAGTTCTTGTTTATGGGTGTGAGGCATTACTCACTCTTTGGGAAGAGAAGAAGTGGCCTATGGGTGGAGGGGTTAGTTGGGCTCTCCATGAGGTGAGAGTCTCTTCTCTTGGAGAAGAGGGATAAGTCCATGGTGTATGGGCACCATGGAAGCCATTGCATTCTTGTCTTTTGAAGAGGATGTTAAGAAAAGTATGTGTATGAAGAGGCATTTGGATATGCATGGATATGTAGCCTTGAAGAGGTATTTGGATATGTAGCCTTGAAGAGGCATTTGAATACTCATGGTGAGAAAATTTGTATGTAATGGCATTCTCCCCTTGGAAAAGCCCACCTCCACCCTCTCAATGAGCTTGTAAGACTCATTTGTGTAACCTTGGAAGGGAGTAATTTGTCGTATGTGCATTTGTGTATATTGTTTGTGAGCATCTTGTTGATCTTGTTGCATACCCGTTTAGCCTTGGCTCTCCAAGCTCGGGGGTGGTCTCATAAGAGACCTAGGTTGGGTGGTGAGCACCCATGGTTCTCCATTTTTTTTATTTGCAGGTTTGGATGTCAAGACTCATATGGATGATGCTTGAAAAAGTCCACTCTCTTGGTGTAGAATTATCCTATGATGTGGTATTGTTGATCCTTGTTGAAGATCATCTTCTTGTTGTATTTTGTAATGTTGTTTGTATGCCTTTTGGCTATTGTGAAGTTGTAAGAGATTAGTAATGAAGATGAGTTTTGTTATTCCATCTTGAACTCTCATTGAGTATCTACACCAGTTTGGATTAATTAGTTGTAAATGTGAATACTTCTTTATCACAAAGAATATGTATTTTAGTTGAGGAGATGACTATATTGAAAATGATGAATCATTTCTTCCATATCCAATGTATTCTACTTCTTGAGATAATGAAGTTATTCCTTCTTGTGAAATGAAAATCAAAGTTGATAGAATAGATAAAGGATATAGTTGAAATTACTCTCCTTTTTGCAATGAGTCCTCAATATTGATAGAATAGATATTGTATCAATTTCAATAAGATTTAATATTTTGGTTGAAGTAGGAATATTGCAGATTCATATATGATGATTTAAATGTCATGATCATTGAAGATGATCTCCATTTGATTCATATCACTCTTTTAGACCTATCAATTGTAATGAAACATCTATGAAGGAATGAACAAATTAATTTATATGTTGATATCTCAATTGATTTGCAATCAAACTATATTTAACCCTGATTGATACTCTATCAATCTTAAGACAATAGACTTCCTTATGCATTAAGGAGACTAATTAAATGATTAAGATATACTACTCATAGTTTGCAAGAAGATGTAAAAATAGTGCAAGCAAAATAACACTCTCCAGATTTTAAGAGAGCAAAATGCTCTCTGGATTTTGTATGGGATAAAAATCCCATACAAAATCCATACCACAGTCATTTTAATATAATAAACTTGCCACCTCAATATATATTAAACAAATAAAATATTAATCTACTTTACCTCTTACCTTCTTAAATATCTCCCCTTTTCTAGGCGCATGTGAAGGAATGCAAAGTCAATGTCTTTAATTCCAACCTTTTTATTAGATGGAATAGTGTCCTTGAGTGACACATCACCTAGACTTTTTTTATTAGCTTTAAACTCTTTGTCTTCAAAACTCACGCAGGTTTTAAAAGACCATACCTTGTTTTATATCCAAAACTTGTTGAGGGTACTTTATTTTGACATGGAAGGGAGTGGGACCCACCTTCCACTACCCTTTCCATGCTTCCCTCTTCCCTATGCATTCTAGGCGCAAGTCCTTGAAGAGGGGCATTTAAATTTGTTTGAAAACTTTTTTTTTCTTCCTTCTTGGAACGCACCCCCATGTACTTGCATGATGGGAGGTGTGAGTAGGGGGTAGGCTAGGAGTTGATAGGTTAATAGGTTGTTTTGATATGAAGTTTGAGTAGGTTAGTAGATAAGAGTAATTAGTAGGATGTTTATTTTAGTAGCTTAGATAGTTAATGTTAGATAAGCTAGTTTAGTATGTTTGTATTAATATTAATTTGTAAATGATGACATAGGTAGTTATATTTTATTTGTTCATGGTTATTTGATTATTTTAAAATTGTTCAATGTTTATAATGATATAGTGTGTAAATATTACTAATTAATATATTACGGTTTATTAATTTAATTAATAATTTAATTAATTAATTAATACATTATAAATATTAATTAATAATGTTTATATGTTATTTAGTAATAGTCATTGGTTATAAATCTTTAATTAATATACGATGGTTAATGGTGTAGTTGATTATTTAATTTTATTCACAATATTTTCATATATGATAGTCAATTTGACTTTGATTTATATATATAGGAAATTATTTACCTATATATATAAGAATGCTATATTCGTTTACCCTTGAAAATCTTTATGACAAATAGATTAACGTTGATATTGTTCATAATTCGAATTAACAAAACCTCTTAACTTTGAAATAACTTAGTATCTTAATTAAACTAAGTTATGTTATTAAGACCTTCCTTGATCGAATTCTTGCTGGGAAATGGTTAACCTAAGTATAGAACTACACTAACGATTAACGTTCCATTCCACTTAGTTAACCTTTTAGCCTGATAGACTGTTGATCGATGAACTTCTTTTGATCATGTTCCAACTAGCATCTTTTAGAAACTACCATGTTGAGGTGTGACCACCTGTCTCTTGAGACGTTGTCATATTCACTCTTATCCCGCATCATCGATCATGACAAACTTTTAACCTTTTAAAAAAAAAAAAATTGGTTGTGTTTTGACCCGAACTTTTGGGCATTACAGATACATCCAGTACCATGTTGAAATAGTCAGAGAAAGTTCTCACCCAAGTTGTGATGCTCCTGTCCATCTCAATAGAAGAGGTACCCACCTTAAAATGAACAAAAAAGTAAGAAAACATCGAAAAGAGGAGCCACCCATGATCTATCCTTGTAACCAAGAAACCAAAGACAAGGAAGGCTCAAAATAAGTAGATTCTAACCTCTTCCACAAGGAAATACAACACCTACATAGTGAAACTACCGCCTCAATATGAACCATTTAAGGAGAGGGATAAATGAATCCCAAATCTAGCCACAAAAACCCACTTGAAAATAAAATTGGCCCAACCCCAAAACCACCAAGACACTACTCCAAAGTTTTGACACAAGAAAATAAGTAGTATAAAAAAGATCTCACTAGGAAACATCACTAAACTACCAACCCACAATTGGATTCATTGAAACAGAGTGAGCACCACAACCTCGGTCAATTTCATGTGGGATGTGTACTGAGAATGTGAAAAGAAAGAAAATAGGGTATCCAAGATTTATAACACAAGGATACCAACCTATAGATAAGGGTAAACCCACAAACCCAAGTAAAAACAAAAGTAGGAGAGAAAGAGAATACTCCTTTAAGAAAAAAATCATCCTCTACTAACCACAATAAAAAACATTATACATCTATCTAGAAAAATAACTACACAAAACAAAACCTCATCCCTCACAAATCCACACAATAATATGAGGGAAAACACATACTCTCTCAGAAAGGAAACAACACCATGAAAATAGAGTTGTTAAATAGAAACCCAAGAAAACTAGAGCCACCAAAAATCAAACATAGACCAAGACATATCAACACAAAACGCCACCAAATAGATAGAGAAACCTAAGAATGTAGCATTCAAATTTACCCCCAACCTTGACCTTTGTAAGACTGGGAACAAAAATAAAGAAAATACCAAACAAAGCCTTCAAACCACTAAGGTAAAAAAAAAAAAACATCCACATCAGATCCTAGATAGAAAGGACCTCACTTAGTAAAGAAGGAAAATAAATGACTATCTCTGCAAATAACTAGTATAAATAGAGACCAACATAGAAGAATTCTTTACAAGAAGATAAATAATCCCCCAGGAAGTTGGTGATAAAGGTAAATGAATCCCATATGAAATGCTAATAGAAAGGATCCATTAATACTCCTCTATAAAAGAAGGGTAGAAATATTTGAAGTCTGTAAGAACATAAAAAGGAGGCTTAGCATCATATAGGGTGAACAAAGACTCATAGTCTTCATTAACATAAAATAACCCATGACATTCCTAGTCTTCTAAAGTAGGGCATAAATATTAGATCTATATAGAAACACAAAGAGAAGAATTCGAAGTATGTAGTACAAAATAAGCCTCACAACCAACATAAAAATCTACATCTTGATGATAGAAAAATAGTTTCCACTTACAAAGTCCAACATGAAAAAACCCTAATGCTAGAGTGCTTCCCCACAATTGTACATCACTCATGCTAATGACTCTTTTTCTCTTCTCATATTATTATTTTTATTGTTATTTTTATTATTATATTGTTATTGTTATTGTGACTGTTAGTGTTAGTGTTAGTGTTAGTGTTAGTGTTAGTGTTAGTGTTAGTGTTAGTGTTAGTGTTAGTGTTAGTGTTAGTGTTAGTGTTAGTGTTAGTGTTAGTGTTAGTGTTAGTGTTAGTGTTAGTGTTAGTGTTAGTGTTAGTGTTAGTGTTACTGTTAGTGTTACTGTTATTGTTACTGTTACTGTTACTGTTACTATTACTATTACTGTTACTATTACTGTTACTGTTACTGTTACTGTTACTATTACTCTTACTGTTACTATTACTATTACTGCTGCTATTGTTGTTACTGTTACTGTTATTGTTACTATTACTGTTACTGTTGCTGTTGCTGTTACTATTACTATTACTGTTACTGTTATTGTTACTGTTACTGTTACTATTACTGTTACTGTTACTGTTACTGTTACTGTTACTGTTACTGTTACTATTATTGTTACTGTTATTGTTATTGTTACTGTTACTGTTACCATTACTGTTGTTGTTGTTGTTGTTGTTGTTTTTATTATTCTTTATCATATGTTTCCATGTCTTAGATATGTACATAGTGGGTGGAACCATGTTATTCCATATTTATATAATTAATCTATCATTGAACTATTATTTATATTTTAGGGAATTTAAGGTTATGTCCCCTTGTCTATTTAAGCCTACATTATCATATATATATATATATATATATATATATATATATATATATATATATATATATATATATATATATATATATATATATATATATATATATATATATATATATATATATATATATATATATATGTCTATATATTTTATCCTTTTTTCATAATTTGTGCATGTGGGGATTTACCCTCTTGTAATGCTTAATCCCCTAGATGATATCGATCATGTAAGCTTCATGCATTTTAAAATCCTTATGTGTTTGATGTAATCCTAGACCTGATGTATTCTTGTGCCCATCACTACTACATTTGGGGCCAAATTTTGACAGAAACTTCTGACAGATAATTCTTTTTTTATGAATTTATTGTTGTTTTTGTAATAGTCCCTGATGGTATCGGTATTCTGATGGGTTTTAAATAGACCATTAGAATTTTGACAGTTTCAGGGTATAGATGAAAAAAAAGGTGAAACAGCCAAATCATTTTTATTTTGATTGCAGAGAAAAGGAGTAGGTGAAAGCTAAGCACGAGAAAAGGTATGTGATTTCTTCATCTTTGATTGGTATCTTTGACGGGCAATGTCTTTCGAGCCTCTGGCATCATATTCGACTACAAATTTCAAATGCATTGTATTTTATTTGATTGTGAATGCTCTCTGAAATGACCACATTCTACTGGTGTCATGCCCCAGCCCATACTTTATCTCCATTATTTGATGTTTTTGATTAAGTAAAATAGGTTTTACATGGTTCCTCAAACCCTTAGCAAATATAAAGAGGCATTTGAAAGTTTAGAAAGTAGCTTAAATAGAACAACCATGAAACATGCCACAAATAGGCCAAAGACCTTAAAACCACAACAAAACATAACTGATCAAAAAGGGAAAAATTGAAAAGAAAGTACCAGGGGCTAGGATATTGATGCCCTGACACTATCTTCCTCAACCTCCCTTCTATGTCTTTCCCCCTCTTCTCTCTAGCATGGATGTTGGCGTTTCCCTGGTGAAGCTTAGGTCTGGTGGTTACTCTATTTTTTGTAGTAGTTGAGCTTTTTTTTCTATTCTTCCTTTGCACTGGATAACATTTCTTGGGAAAGAATACCTAGAAAGCATCCAGGGGTGATGTGTGATTAGTAGCCTTTCTATCCCTCTAGAATTTATCCTTAATAGAATGACACTTTCAAAAATCCCCTTTACTTATCATTATGATTTTTTATCATTCCCTCAGTGCTTTGGAGTCTTTCCTTGTCAAGGAGAACCATCACTTCACTTGGAATATCTTTTCCATGTTACCATATCATCTTAGTATCCTTCATGATAGCCAAGTTGGCAAACCAATCAGCTACGTTGTTGGCTTCCCTGTACACGTGAGACATGTACACCTTTTCAAAAGAATTAAGAATTGTGCGAGTTTCTTCAATCATGTTGGATATCATCCAAGAAGGGGAGTGGTTGAGGTTTAAGAAATTGATGATGTTCATCAAATTTCCTTCAAGCCAGAGCTTCTTGACCCCAATTTCATGGGCAAGTTTGGTGACTTGGAGAGACGCACAAGCTTTAGCAAAGTGGTTGGATTGAGAGCCCAAAGGTAAAATAACAGCCGCAAGGCCAAAACCAAAGCTATTTCTAATTATCCCTCCGCTACCAACCTAGCCAGGGTTCCCTTTGGCAGCTTTGTCAAAGTTGGTTTTTACCCAGCCAGTCAGAGGAAAGCTCCAAATATAGTTCTATCTTTTCTCCTAGGTCGCTTCTGGAGCCTTTCCTGGAAGATGGTTAGTTCTTCCACAAAAGTAATAGTTTTCCTTAACAACATGTTGGATTTTTTCAAAAATTATTTTAGGGGGAGAAGAAAAATCATAGAAAATGTGGTTATTATGCTCTTTCTAGACTCCCCAGCAGAGGTGAGGAAGGATCCAGGTGCAAAATAACCAAAAGTCTAGGTTAAACATTTTGAAAGCCCATTGAGAAAAGAGATCATGGAAAGATAGGGGAAAACACTAGGATAAATCTAGGGCCGAGAAAAGATGTTTCCATATGTTACTTACAAAAGAGCAGTGAATAAATAAGTGATCCACCATTTCCTCTTAACATCTACAGAGAACACACCTATTGGGCATCTAGAAGCCATGCTTGATGAGATTATCAACTATGAGGATATGGTTCTAGAGCAGGAGCCAGAAGAAAACATTGATTTTGGGCGTAAGACCTGAATCCAGGCTTTGGCCCATAGTGGTTTAGCTTCTTGAATTTGAGGTATCTGCAAGGAATAGGAAGAGGCCATAGTGTATATACCATCTGGAGAATCTTCCCATATGATCTTGTCCTGAGCAGAGAAGAGAGAGACCATATTAAGGGCTTTCGTTAGAAGAATCAGATCATGAGAGATCTAGGAGAGATCCACCCAATTATTTGATGTTATTGGTGCTTGTGCTCAAGGATGTCGATTAACTGTTTTGAAATGTTTGGATTCACATTTGTTGATATTAATGGCATGTTTAATTGTATTGTCTTAAAATGGAAGCACTTCCATGATAAGAGCATTTATCCCTCCGAGTAGGTGGTTTAGGGTCATGTTAAGCACCTTGATTAGGTCTTTGCATGTATTTGGCTTTTCTCCCCATTTTCCACTTCTTCCTTGCACTTCATTTCTTCATTCTAGGTCAAATTAGGGTTAGGATCTTAAGGATTCTCCTGAATTTCCCTCTTCCATGGCTCTATTTTCTAGGTAAGATTTAGAAATGGATCCTCCTAGCCTTCATTTCAGTAATCATAGGATTTTATGTCTATTCCTGACATTCTATCCTATTCTGGCATCATTTCTATGTTTCTAGGCATCCTTGGGACCTCCTAATTTAGTTTTGAGTCAACCTAAGAAAAAGGTCAATGTCTTAGGTCAACCCTAACTAGGTCAGGGTCAAGCTCAACCCTAACTAGGTCAGGGTCAATGTCAACTTTGACCCCTTTCTCCAAAATTTCAAATTCCAGAATCTCCGGCCTTCAGGCTTTCGGGAGATTTAATTTCCCACTTCCAGGTCGGCCATTTCGGGTTTCGGGATGGTAAATCCTTTAATTGCATTTAATCTAGGTATAATTTCTATAGGTGAGGACCTAATTGGGATTTAATTCTCCAAGGTGGCCCATCTAGAGGAGTGTGCCCTAGATCACTATAAAAGGAGGCCTTCCTCTCTCATTTTCACACCAAGCAATCAAGTTTTCATGCTCAAGCTCTCAAGTGCAAGCAAGTGAATTCAAGCCTTCAAGTGTTCAAGCATCCATTCATCAAGGAGATCCATTGTTAGCTATTGAAGGATTCAATCTCTTTGGAGGCCCCTTTGATGATCCATCCTTCTCCATTCATTCAAGCCTTCTCATATGCAAAGATCAAGTCAAGATTGGTGTTGAAGATCAAATACTATTGATTGGAGACATCCTACTTCCTACATCCATTGAAGCATTCCTACTTGTGGATTTGAGGATTCGAATCCTCTACAAGGACTTCAACATAAGTGAGGTGATTTGTTTCAATTGCTTTGTTTATGCACAATAAATTTCAATTCAATTTCAAGGTTAATTCCTAAATTGGGGTTTGACCAAGGCAAACCCCCTATACAAAAAAAAACCCCATTTTCTTGCAGGTATAGGTGCGGAGTTTTGGATCTGAGAGCAAATTTGGATACCCTTTTCGGCCATCTTCCAGGATCTACGAACAGAATTTGAATCAGACTTCAAATAAAGAATGTGGTATTTGACCTTTTATGAGGGTCAAACCTGAGTTGAGCCATCCTGAGGAAAGATTTATGGGTTTTCTCTGTCTCGGTATTTCCAGTCCAAGACAAGTTTTAGATTTTCTAGAAAGTACACATAGACTCCAGAATTCAACATTTTCTAGATCTGCCCTAATTTTGAGGTTAGTAGTTGTATTTCAATTGTCCAATATTTCAAACATAATATCCATTCAACAAAAAGGGAAATATTAGATTTACTTTCTTTTCCATATTAACCATAAATTGATTCGATTGTGCATTAACCTTTTGGTTGATCAAATCAGATCTCTTCATTGGGGAATTTGGGTTTGAGAATAGGTCTCATATTTCCCCCTTTACATTTGAATAGAGGTGAATCCATTTTACATCTATTCATTTTGGTGAACCCGACTAGCTTACTCTCTTTCTTTTTGGTGTTAGATTTCCTTTTGTCTTATCTTCTGTATTCACCTTCTCTATTCATTTTGGTGAACCTGACACACTTACCCCTTTCTTTTGTGGAGTTAGATGCTCTATTGTGTTAGATCTCTATTTGCATTATCTTGTTAGTATTAGATTTGTCCTTTGTGATTGATCTTGCATGCTAATTAGATTTCATTTTCATGCTTTATGTGTTCTTAGTTTAGTTCATTTGCATTATATCGGTTTATGAACTTTACTACCACTAGTCCTACTTATAACATTTTGGTTAGAAGAAGTCATAGACTCATGGGTGCCTTTGATCCTGAATCTTCTTCTCCTTTCCTTAGGATCACTGATGATAACCTGATTCTTCATGATTCCAATCCTACTATGGAGTAGAACTCTTCTCACTCATCTCACGATGAGGATGATGCTTTAAGAGTTCCTCCTAAACAAGTCCAAAAACTTTCCACTGAACTTGATAAAATGGGTAATTGGCTTCTTCAAGAAAACCATAATCAAGATTCCATTCAAGCTATAGAGGCTCTTAAGAAAGTTCTCCGTGATAGTGATCAAGGTGTTAACCTCTTGCATGGTATTACTCATCTTGTGCATTCCAATGTTAAACCTTTAGCTCAAGAAGGTCAAGATTTAGGGTTAACTCCTATCACTAGTGTTGAACCTCCTTCTAATCCTTTACCTAGTATTCCTATCTATACTTCTTCTTTGGTGACTATGCTGGTTCCCTCTATTCCTATGAGTGTTCCTCCTGTGTCCCTTCCTGTATCACAACCTTCATATCATAATGTTCCTTTTACTTATTCCAATCCACTTCCAACTGTAGTTCCTAGTATCCCTCTAGTTGTGTCCTCTATTCTTGTAGCTTCTTACACTCTACCTAGTGTGTCTAATGTTTCTACTCCTATTTCCTCTAATGATTCAACCATCATCAGTTTGGCTCAAACTGTGTCATTCTTACAACAACTTGCTTCCTTAACTCAAAACAAGTTTAGTATTCCTACATGTGACATGGGAAGTCCTTTGTCCCGGGATATTATTCATACTCCTGTTCCTTAGAAAGGTGAGATGCCTCATCTTGAGAATTATAATGGAAAAGGAGATCAAGTTCATCATGTTAAAACATTTCAAATCCTTTGTAGTGATTATGCTCATGACCATCGGATTTTAGCCAAACTGTTTGCTAGAACCTTTTGTGACAAGGCTTTACAATGGTATTATTCCTTGCCTCCTTATTCAATTGATTCTTTTCCACAACTTTCTAATGCCTTTATTCAACAATTTCAAAATAATATTGGTCCGCAAGTGTCTCTGACTGATTTAATGCATTGTAAACAAAGTGCTAAAGAAAAATTGACTGAATTTATTGGTAGATTTAAGCATTTACATGCTCAAATTTCCTATCATGTTCTTTATATTGATATTCAATGTATGTTTATTTCAAATTTGCAAAAGGATATTAGAGATAAGATTTTGCTTACTAAATTTACCTCTTTTCAACAACTTTTTGCAGCGCTTCATCATTATCAATTACAAGAGAGTCAATTTGAGAGCACCACTCCAGTGGCTCCTGTTCTAGTTGATAAGAGTGATGCTGCTCCTAATCCAAACAAGTTTCAAAAATTCAATAATTATGTCAAGATAAATAAACAAGCGAATGCAGTTGCTGATCAGGTTGCTATTGCATATCATAATGCCACTTTTGCATCCACTGCTTTTCGATTAAATCGTACATTTACTCCTCTTTCTAAAACTTTACATGCTATTATGAATAGGTTGTTTGCTGCTAATATGATTACTTTACCTCCTATTCAACCTCTTTTACCTATTACGATTGCATCTAAATCTTTTGATCAAAATGATTTTTGTTAATATCATCATCAGAATGGTCATGATACTGAGAGATGTTATTCTTTAAAACACAAGGTTCAAGATCTAATTGATTCTAAGGTTTTATCTATCGATAATCTGGATAGTAGTGGGAATCAATTTGTCTCTCCTCTTAATCAGAACCTTCAAATCTATACGAACCCTTTACCTACGCATGATACTAATACTATTGCTCAACCATTTGCTATGGAAATTGTGTATGATTCAAAGATGGATGATCTCAATCATGTTGTTAATCAAGTGGAGCATGTTGATCAGTCTGTATCTCCACCTCACCCTCAACCTAAAATTCAAACTTTGATTCAACCTCAAGTTCAATCTCAACATCGACCAAAACCTAAACCTAAAGTGAAACCTCAACCTAAACCTCGACAAAAATTCAAGAATAAAAGACCTCGGGAACTTTTGATTACCTTTGATGACTTTGAGATTATTAAAGCTCCTGATGGTCCCCTTTACATTGCTGCTAGGATTGCTCAGATACCTACTCATGGTTGTCTTATTGATCCTACCTCCTTAGTCAATGTTATCACTGAAGAAAACCTTTTTATGAAAAGTTTACAATGTGACTTCTATGATACATCAGATGTGTGGATTCAAACTTGTAATAGTTTTTTTTATCCATCATTTGGTTCTATTACTTTATCGGTTGAACTTTTTGGAAAAATTGTGAACACTACCTTTGTTGTGGCTCCTACTGCTGATCAATTTCAAGTTAAGCTAGGTTTACCTTGGTTGACTTCCATGCATGATATTGCTTCCCCTATTCATAAGTTTCTTAAGTTCATTCATGATGGTGAAGTGAAGATGATCAATCATAGTCTATATCAACCTTCTAGGTCTAGAGATTGTGCTACTCTAGATTTCTTTTGGCCTTCCCTACCTAATTTATGTCCTCCTCAACCTGATAATATTTTTCAATCATATCAAGCTTATAAACATTGTAAAATCCTTGAATTAAGTTCACCTCCTATGGATCTTAATCGTGGTATTTTACCTACACCTTCAATATCTCCTTTAACTATGGCTGCTAGTTCTATTAAGCAAGTTCCTTCTACCAAATCTATCAAAGATCTTGTGATTGTTTCTCCAATAGTTAATAATCCTATTGATCTTCCTAAAGAATCTGTGAAGGATCCCATGATTGTTCCTCCTAGTTCTCAACCTATTTCAAATAAATCAAAACGTAACCGATCTTCTAATGAACGTTGTAAAAAGTGTCATGCTCACACTAAAGCTAAAAGATCTCTACCTTCTTCGGATAAACCTATGCATAATGTGTTAGAAGATGTTGTTACTAATAATGATGTTCACATGCATGATTATGATGATTCTATTCATATCTTAGATCCTATTTTAATTAATTTGGATGAAGAAGATACTCTCGATGATACTGATGATGTTAATGATGAATATGAGACTATTGACATTGACATTGATTTACCTAATATATTTTCATCACAATTAACTCTTACACCTAGTGTCAAACATAGTGATTCTCAAGAGGATCCTTGTTTGGAACTAGCTATCATTCCTACTGTGTTGGATATAGTCCCTCTTGCGAGTTACCCACCTTCCCTAAATGATATACAATGAGATGGGGAGAGTAGGCAACATGCTTGATTGGCTTGTCCTTTGTGGTAGCTTTGTTGTGTGTTTGCTTGCTATACTATGCATCTCCTGTAATGTGTTTGCTAAATGTTGTTAGATTCTTTTACATGATCCTTGTTACTCAATTGGTGCAAGGTGATAAAGGAATCAAAACTATTGTTCAAATTCCTTTATATGTATCTCTATTCTTCTATGCGTTGTTCAATGTTATGTCATAACTGTGCTATTGTTCGTAAATGTTTCCTTGTGTAATCTTCTTGGATTCGAGATATGGTAGCACTAATTCTTTTTGGTCTCCATGTCATGGTCCAAAAAGATTCTCCTTCGTATATCTTATGTGATTTTTCCTCCTTTGTGATTGTAGTTCTATTGTCTTTGGGGAATGATGTCAATTCATTCGCCATAATATCATATATATATTATCTTATGATCATACTGACCCCATGGTAGGTAGATCCCTTCCGTGTTCTCTATATGTTTCTATGATATTTCCTTTGATTTGTCTTTGTCTGGGGGATCTCAATGTGGAAATGTAATTAGTGGAGTTGTTTATGTTTCCGTTAAAGCCATTGCTCCTGTTAAAGTGTCAGTAATGACTTTAACGTGGGGGCATACGCTCTGCTCACCTGTTGCACACACACACTTTTCAATACATACATATTTTTCAAGATACTTCTTTTCCCTTTTTGGATTAGTAACTAATCCTTAAAGCACGGATTTATATTTTAGGATCTCTTGATCCCTCTAGTTTCAAACACACATATATTGTGATCCCTTAAGGTCGGAGGTGTCTTTAAGACTGGATCTCTTTTGTTTTTTATTTTTGGTTTTATTCTTATGGAATAGAATATTCCTAAGGATGAATCCTTGATGGGTTGACTAGTGAGTAGCCACATTCACTAGGTGATTTAATTCCATATTTCTAGTTGCACCATTTTCCTATGTGGTTCACAATGGGACATAAGTTCTCATTGGGTGAGGTAATCACACCTTCATTCTCTCTCTAGAGATGTTTCTCTTATTGTGATTTAGGAGTCAACGAAGACTTGAGTCCCTGGGGGCTTAAGGTTCTCTTTGTCCTTTGGATTATGATAAGATTATCTTTTTATTCTGATCTCCTTTACCAAGAGTTTGCATCTAGTCCATACTCTTGCTAAAGTGGGGGCTTAATGTATCATCTTAAAATGGAAGCACTTCCTTCATAAGAGTGTTTATCCCTTTGAGTAGGTGGTTTGGGGTCATGTTAAGCACCTTGATCAGGTCTTTGCATGTATTTGGCTTTTCTCCCCATTTCCACTTCTTCCCCACACTTGATTTCTTCATTCTAGGCAAAATTGGGGTTAGGATCTTAAGGATTCTCTTGAATTTCCCTCTTCCATGGCTCTATTTTCTAGGTAGGATTTAGAAATGGATCCTCCTAGCCTTCATTTCAATAATCATAGGATTTTATGTCTATTCCTGACATTCTGTCCTGTTCTGGCATCATTTCTAGGTTTCTAGGCATCCCTGGGACCTCCTAATTCAGTTTTGAGTCAACCTAAGAAAAAGGTCAATGTCTAAGGTCGACCCTGACTAGGTCAGGGTCAATGATGACTTTGACCCCTTTCTCCAAAATTTCAAATTCCAGAATCTCCGGGCTTCAGGCTTTTGGGAGATTTAATTTCCCACTTCCAGGTCGGCCATTTTGGGTTTCGGGATGGTAAATCCTTTAATTGCATTTAATCTAGGTATATTTTTTAAAGGTGAGGACCTAATTGGGATTTAATTCTCCAAGGTGGCCCATCTAGAGGAGTGTGCCCTAGATCACTATAAAAGGAGGCCTTCCTCTCTCATTTTCACATCAAGCAATCAAGTTTTCATGCTCAAGCTCTCAAGCTCTCAAGTGCAAGCAAGTGAATTCAAGCATTCAAGTGTTCAAGCATCCATTCATCAAGGAGATCCATTGTTAGCTATTGAAGGATTCAATCTCTTTGGAGCCCCCTTTGATGATCCATCCTTCTCCATTTATTCAAGCCTTCTCATATGCAAAGATCAAGTCAAGATTGGTGTTGAAGATCAAATACTATTGATTGGAGACATCCTACTTCCTACATCCATTGAAGCATTCCTACTTGTGGATTTGAGGATTCGAATCCTCTACAAGGACTTCAACATAAGCGAGGTGATTTGTTTCAATTGTTTTGTTTATGCACAATACATTTCAATTCAATTTCAAGGTTAATTCCTAATTTGGGGTTTGACCAAGGCAAACGCCCCATACAACAAAAACCCCCATTTTCTTGTAGGTATAGGTGCAGAGTTTTGGATCTAAGAGTGAATTTAGATACCCTTTTCAGCCATCTTTTGGGATCTGTGAACAGAATTTGAATCGAACTTTAAGTAAAGAATGTGGTATTTGACCTTTTATGAGGGTCAAACCCGAGTTGAGCCATCCTGAGGAAATATTTATGGGTTTTCTCTGTCTCGGCATTTCCAGTCTGAGACAAGTTTCAAATTTTCTAGAAAGTACACACACACACCAGAATTCAACATTTTCCAGATCTGCCCTAATTTTGAGGTTAGTAGTTGTATTTCAATTGTTCAATATTTCAAACATAATATCCATTCAACAAAAAGGGAAATATTAGATTTACTTTCTTTTCCATATTAACAATTAATTGATTCGATTGTGCATTAACCTTTTGGTTGATCAAATCGGATCTCTTCATTAGGGAATTTGGGTTTGAGAATAGGTCTCATATTTCCCCCTTTACATTTGAATAGAGATGAATCTATTTTACATATATTCATTAATGATGCCATTGTATATTGCTGAGATGCTCACTGAAATAACCACATTCTACTGGTGTCATGCCCTAGCCCATGCTTTATCTCCATTATTTGATGTTATTGGTGCTTGTGCTCAAGGATATCGATTCACTGTTTTGAAATGTTTGGATTCACATTTGTTGATATTACTGGCATGACCATTATATATTGCTAAGATGCTCTCTGAAATGAACACATTCTACTGGTGTCATGCCCTAGCCCGTGTTTTATCTTGATTATTTGACATTATTGGTGCTTGTGCTCAAGGATATCATTTCATTGTTTTGAAATGTTTGGATTCATGTTTGTCGATATTACTAGCACTACCATTGTATATTGTTGAGATGCTCTTTGAAACGACCGTATTCTATTGGTGTCATGCCCTAGCCTATGCTTTATCTCCATTATTTGATGTTATTGGTGCTTGTGCTCAAGGATATTGATTAACTATTTTGAAATGTTGACTGTGGTTATCAAATGGATAGCCCATGAGCTTCTAGCTAGGTGCCATTTGTATTGATAGCATAGGGCATCAAATTTATTGTATGATTGATAGTTGAGACTTTGTTAAAAGAAAATAGGACAAATAATGATTTTTACTTATTTTCTCTATTTTGATCCTAAAGTGGCTGCCACCATGATTTTTATTTTGAGTGCAATTTTGATAGAATATTAGCTGGGTTTTCACTAGGTTTTTCAGTATATTGAGCAGTTATTGGTCAAATGCAAATATTTTGTCAAGTTGAAAGGGCAAGAAATAATTTTGGTGTTTTCAGTTTATGTTAAAAGTTGATTTGGTAAAATCCTTAGAAAATACACTACATGTTCTAAAATGTAAAGAAGTTGAATGTTAAATGTAAGATATATATCTCATCCATAGTAATCAAAAGAAAGGACATGAAATTAAGGAGATCTACCAATCCAAAAATATAAGCGAATAGAAAACATGATTGGTACCTTATGAATTGGTTTTTGAGGTGCACGATCTTCATCAATCTCCTCAGAAGAAGACCCCTCCTCACTGCTACTGCTTTCTTGTTTAACATTTGGTTTGGAAAAATGCATTTAACACAAAAAAAAATGCAAAACTGAACCAATGGCACATTTACAACAAAGAAATAGAATGATAAAAATATGCTAAAAATTCTATTTTGTTTAATACATGCCAAAGGATCAGTCCCAATAATTCTTAAAAATACTTTATCTGATATGATGAATTGTTAATAAAGGTCTAATTCTGTAGACTACTAGCACAAAGGAAGATTTGAACTAGCCAAATCTTGTACCACACAAAAAATTGTGTGATAACTATGTCTAATCCAACCTTAATTGTTTAAGAATTCATCATATTAGATAAAGTATGTTTAAGAATTGTTGGGAGTTCTATTAGACCTTTGTTGTAAACATGCCATTGGTTTAGTTTTGTAAATTTGTTTTTTGTGTTAAATGCATTTAAATGGAACATTAAGCGTAGTAATAATATGCTTAATCTATTAGTAATTAGCAGATTAAATGCAAATAACACCTTGATGAGTTTAACATGTTATTATAAGATACTAAAGAAGACCTTCTATTTGTCAGACAAATCTTCATTGTCCCCCACAATGAAGACAATGAAGATTGACCTCCTTCCTCACAAAAAAGAACATTGTAATAAGACCTTTTAATCCTAGTGACAAGAACATAGAAGCATTTTAACTCATTTGTAAAGAAAATAATCTTTCTCTAAAATGAAAGGTTCAACCTAATTAATACTAGCACTTGCACTCAAAGGATAGTGATCTGGCTGAAAGACTTAAGAGAGACTTTAACCCAAGAGCTTCATCATCAAGCTCTACAACCTCTTGTAGCTATCTTCATAGCAACAAGAGTAATTGGATACGTCAAATTTCTCAGAAGTTTGTACTTAGTTTTTAGGTTGACTTTATACGAAGTAGATTGTAATTGAAAATTTAAAAACTATTTGTATCAAGTCATTATTCATGCACTATGAAATATGCATTGTGCAATGCAATGAAATCAACAATGTGTATAGAAATGACAAAAACTATATTCCACAATTCTTGGGCTAAACTATAAATTTATATTCTTTTTATATCTCTATGCTATTGAGACCACTTCCATTTTATTAAACACAATTTTTCCCAATTAAAAATCTCAATTAGAATAAGATATAATATATTGTTAGAATAAACTTTGTACAAAGACATGTAATGCTTATGTTAATGATCAAACACATATATGGATTCACTATTCTATTCACTGTTCCACAGGACAGTGGATTACTAGAGTTGTAGAGAATTTAATCTTTTAATGATATTCATCTTCTTTGTTTCATACAACTTGATGCAGAGCCCTCTACTATCACCTTAAGGAGACCAACTCAACTCGAGGATTTAACAAGTAACTTGGAATCCACTCAAGGAATTAGCCTCAACTCAAGGATTAAGTAGATTTCCCTAACTTTTTTAATCACTTCCACAACCTTGCTACACAAGTTCACTTCCTCATTTCTTGGCAATTCCTCCTAGCACCATCTCCATCCTAGGCCACCTAGTGCACATAGTACCTCCACCATGTCAAAACCTCAACTAGTCTTTTCACCCTGATCCTAACATCAAGTATCATCTCATCAAGGTCTATTCACCATGTTTCAAATCCCCATTCACTCTGATCTATTCAACTTACACCATTCATCTTCTATAGCCCTTCTAGGTCTGTCTAGTAGCCCTACACACATAGAAATCAGTAAATTGCACCCAAAGTCTCCAAACAACCTGGCAAAGTACTTACCTTTTCATGAAATACCCTTTTCAGAGTTGAATAGAGGAAAAATGGAATCACCTCTATTTAGTGTAATGTATGGGGGAAATATGAGATCCACTCCTAAATCCAAATTCCCAAAGGAGCGATCCAAGTTGATCAACCAAAAGGTTAATGCACAATCGAATCAATCTATGGAGAATATGAAAGAGAGAGAAAACCTTATATTTCCCTATAAAGAAATTGTGCTTGAAATCTGAAATAATTGAAATACAAATACTAACCTCAAAATAGGGCAAATCTAGAAAATGCCAATTTCTAATGTTTGTGTGTACTTTTGGGAAATTCTGCAACCTGTTTCTGACTGGAAATGTCGAGACGAAGAAAACCCATAAATCTTTTATCTTTCTAACAGCAGGTAGTCTTTGACCCTCATAAAAGGTCAAAGGCTAGATTCTTTATTTGAAGGTCGATTCTGACTTTGTTTGAAGATCTCAGAAGTTTGCAGAAAAGGGTATCCAAATCCAATCTCAGATCCAAAATTCCACACCTGCACCTGCAAGAAAAAGAGGGTTTTTTTTTGTATGGGGGGTTTGCCTTGGTCAAACCCCAATTTAGGAATTAACCTTAAAATTGAATTGAAATGTAGTATGCATAAACAAAACAAATGAAATAATTCATGTTGCTTATGTTGAAATCCTTGTAGAGGATTCGAATCCTCAAATCCACAAGTAGGAATGCTTAAATGGATGTAGAATGAAAGTAGGATGTCTTAAATCAATGAAATTTGATCTTCAACACCAATCTTGAATAGATCTTTGCATACGAGGAGACTTGGATGAATGTAGAAGAATGGATCTTCAAGGGGGCTCTAAAGAGATTGAATCCTTCAATGGCTAACAATGGATCTCCTTGATGAATGAATGCTTGAACACTTGAATGCTTGAAGGCTTGCTTGAATGCTTGAATTCACTTGCTTGCACTTGAGAGCTTGCTCATGAAATTGCTTGAGAGATGAGATGGTATAACTTGATGGAGAAAATGAGAGAGGAAGGCCTCCTTTTATAGTGAACTAGGGCACAATATTCTAGAGGGGCCACCTTGGAGAATTAAATCCCAATTAGGTCCTAACCTTTAGAAAATATACCTAGATTAAATATAATTTAAGGATTTACCATTCAGAAATCTGAAATGGCCGACTCGGAGGCGGGAAAACAAATATCCCCAAAACCTAACACCTGAAAATCAAAGAAATTTGAAATCTGGATAGGGGGTCAAGGATGAGCTTGACTCTAACCTAGGTCAGGGTCAAGGTCAATCCTAACCAGGTCAAGGTTTAGGTTGATTTTGACCCATAAGGTTGACTTTGACCTTGTAGTAAAAAACCTCAAGATTCTGACCCAGAATGCTAGGAAATGTAGATATGAAGTGAAAATCAGGTGCAGAGGAAAGCAAAATAGGGGGAAAAGCTAGATACATGCAAAGACCTGATCAAGGTGCTTAACATGACCCTAGACCACTTACTCGGAGGGCTAAACATTCTTATCATGGAAGTGCTTCCATTTTAAGATGATACATTAAGCCCTCACTTTAGCAAGAGTATGGACTCATTGCAAACTCTTGGTAAAGGAGGTCAAAATGAAAAGATAATCTTATCATAATCTAAGAGACAAAGAGAAACCTTAAGCCCCTAGGGACTCAATTCTTTATTGACTCATAGATCATGATAAGAGAGACACCTCTAGAGAGAGAAAGAAAGGGTGTGATTACCTTGCCCAATGAAAACTTATGTCCCATTGTGAACCACACAAGGAAATGACGCAACTGGAAATATGGAATTGAACTGCCTAGTGAATGTGGCTACTCACTAGTCAAACCATTAAGGATTCACCGTTAGGAATATTCTATTCCATAAGAATAAAACCAAAAAAAACTAAAGAGATCCAGTCTTAAGGACACCTCCGACCTTAAGGGATCAAAATATATGTATATTTGAAACTGGAGGGATCAAGGGATCCTAAAATATAAATCCATGCTTTAAGGATTAGTTACTAATCCAAAAAGGGAAAAAAGAGTATTTTGAAAAATATGTGCACATATCAAAAAGTGTGTGTGTGCAACAGGTGAGCAGAGCGTATGCCCCCACATTAAAGTCATTCATGACACTTTAACAGGAGCAATGGCTTTAACGCAAACATAAACAAATCCACTGATTACGTTTCCACATTGAGATGCCCCCAGATGAAGACAAATCAAGGGAAATATCATAGAAACATATAGAGAACATAGAAGGGATCTACCTACCGTGGGGTCAGTATGATCATACAATAAGATATATATGATATTATTGCAAATGAATTGACATCATTCCCCAAAGAAAGTAGAACTACGATCACAAAGGAGGAAAGATCACATAAGATATACAAAGGAGAATCTTTTCGGACCATGACATGGAGACCAAAAATAATTAGTGCTACCACGTCTCGAATCCAAGCAGATTACACAAGAAAACATTTATGAACAATAGCACAATTACAACATAACATGGAACAACACATAGAAGAATAGAGATACATATGGAGGAATTTGAACAACAGTTTCAATTCCTTTATCACCTTGCACCAACTAAGTAACAAGGATCGTATAAAAGAATCTAACAACATTTAGCAAACACATTACGGGAGAAGCACAGTACACTAGGAAAACACACAACAAAGCTACCATGAAGGAAAATCCGATCAAGCATGCCACCTACTCTCCCTATCTTGTTGTATATCATTTAGGGAAGGTGGGTAACTCGCAAGAGGGACTATATCCAACACCATAGGAATGATAGCCAGTTCCAAACAAGGATCCTCTTGAGAATCACAATGTTCGACACTAGGTGTAAGAGTTAATTGTGATGAAAACATATTAGGTAAGTCAATGTCAATGTCAATAGTCTCATATTCATCATTAACATCATCAGTATCATCAAGAGTATCTTCTTCATCCAAATTAATCAAAATAGGATCTAGGATACAAATAGAATCATCATAATCATGCATATTAACATCATTATTAGTAACAACTTCTTCTAACACATCATGCATAGATTTATCTGAAGAAGTTAGAGATCTTTGAAGAATAGAATTATGAGCTTTAGCATGAGCACGATGCTTCTTACGACATTCATTAGTAGATCAATTATGTTTTGATTTATTTGAAATAGGTTGAGAACTAGGAGGAACAATCATAGGATCCTTCATAGGTTCTTTATGAAGATCAATAGGATTATCAACAATAGGAGGAACAATCATAGGATCTTTGATAGGTTCTTTAGGAAGAGTGATAGAAGGAACTTGATTAACAGAACTAGAAGTCATAGTTAAAGGAGGTATAGAAGGTGTAGGCAAAAGACTGTGATTAAGATCCATAGGAGGTATGCTTAATTCAAGAATCTTATGATGTTTATAAGCTTGATATGAATGAAAAATATTATCAGGTCAAGAAGGACATGAATTAGGTAATGAAGGCCAAAAGAAATCTAGAGCAGCACAATCTCTAGGCCTAGAAGGTTGATATAAACTATGATTAATCATCTTCACTTCTTCATCATGAATGAAATTAAGACACTTATGGATAGGTGAAGCAATAGCTTGCATGGAATTCAACCAAGGAAAACCTACCTTAACTTGAAATTGATCAGAAGAAGGAACCACAACAAAGGTAGTGTTCAAAAATTTTCCATAGAGTTCACCAGGTAAAGTAATAGAACCAAATGATGGATAAAGAAAACCATTACAAGTTTGAATCCACACATCCGATGTATCATAAGAATCACATTGTAAGCTTTTCATAAAAAGATTTTCTTCAGTAATAACATTGACTAAGGATGTAGGATCATTAAGACAACCATGAGTAGGTTTCTGAGAAATCCTAGCATAAATGTAAAGGGGACCATCATGAGCTTTAATAGTCTAAGATTCATCATAGGTAATCAAAAGTTCCCCAGGTCTTTTATTCTTAGGTTGTCGAGGTTTAGGTTTAGGTTTTGGTCGAGGTTGAAAGTGAACTTGAGATTGAATTTGAGGTTGAGGTGGAGGTTGAGGTGGAGATACAGATTGACCAACATGCTCCACTTGATTAACAACATGATTGAGATCATCCATCTTTGAGTCATACATAATTTCCACAGTAGATGGTTGAGCAATGGTATTAGTATTGTGCGTAGGTAAAGGATTCATATAGATTTGAAGGTTTTTATTAGGAGGAGAGACAAATTTGTTCCCACTACCATCAAGATTATCAACAGATAAGGCATTAGAGTCCATTAAGTCTTGAACCTTATGTTTTAAATAATAACACTTAGTATCATGACCATTCTGATGATGATATTGACAAAAAGCATTTTGATCAAAATATTTAGAGGCAATCGTAATAGGTAAAAGAGGTCAAATAGGAGGTAAAGTAATCATATTAGTAGTTAACAACCTATTCATAATAGCATGTAAAGGTTTGAAAAGAGGAGTACATGTAAGATTAAATCAAAAAGCAGTGGATGCAGAAGTGGCATTGTGAGATGCAACAACAACTTGATCAGCAATTGTATTCACTTGTTTGTTTATCTTGACATAGTTGTTGAATTTTTTAAATTTGTTTGGATTAGGAGCAACATTACTCTTATCAACTAGAACAAGAGCCATTGGAGTGTTGGTCTCAAATTGACTCACTTATAATTGATAATGATGAAGCGCTGCACAAAGTTATTGAAAAGAGGCAAATTCAGCAAGTAGAATCTTATCTCTAATATCCTTTTGCAAATTTGAAATAAACATATGTTGAATATCAATATTAGGAACATGATAGGAAATCTGTGCATACAAATGCTTAAATCTACCAATAAATTTAGTTAATTTCTCTTTAGCACTTTGTTTACAGTGCATCAAATCAGTCAAAGACACTTGCAGGCCAATGTTGTTTTGAAATTGTTGAATAAAGGCATTAGCAAGTTTTGGAAAGGAATCAATAGAATAAGGAGGCAAAGAACAATACCATTGTAAGGCCTTGTCATGAAAAGTTCTAGCAAACGGTTTGGCTAAAATCCTATGGTCATGAGCATAATCACTACAAAGGATTTGGAATGTTTTAACATGATGAACAAGATCTCCTTTTTCATTATAATTCTCAAGATGAGGCATATTGACATGCTGAGGAACATGAGTATGAATAATATCCAAGGACAAAGGACTTCCCATGTCACATGTAGGGATACTAAACTTGTTTTGAGTTAAGGAAGCAAGTTGTTGTTGTAAGGATGACATAGTTTGAGCCAAACTGATGATTGATGAATCATTAGAGAAAATAGGAGTAGCAACATTAGACACACTAGGTAAAGTGTAAGAAGCTACAGGAATAGAAGACACAACTAGAGGAACACTAGGAACTAAAGTTGGAAGCAGATTGGAATAAGTAAAAGGAACATTATGATATGAAGGTTGTGATGTAGGAAGGGACACAAGAGGAACACTCATAGGAATAGAGGGAACCATCACAGTCACCAAAGAAGGAGTATAGGTAGGAATATTAGGTAAAGGATTAGAAGGAGGTTCAACACTAGTGATAGGAGGAATCAACCCTAAATCTTGAGCTTCTTGAGCTAAAGGTTTAACATTTGAATGCACAAGGTGAGTAATACCACGTAAGAGATTAACACCTTGATCACTATCATGGAGAACTTTCTTAAGAGCCTCTATAGCTTGAATAGAATCTTGATTATGGTTCTCTTGAATAAGCCAATTACCCATTTTATCAAGTTCAGTTGAAATTTTTTCGACTTGATCAGGAGGAACTCTTAAAGCGTCATCCTCATCATGAGATGAGTGAGAAGATTTTTGCTCCATTGTAGGATTGGAATCATGAAGAATCAAATTATCATTCGGGGCCCTAAGGAAAGGAGAGGAAGATTCAGGCTCAAAGGCACCCATGAATCTACGACTTCTTCTAATCGAAATGTTATAAGTAGTGTTAATATGATTTAGAACAACAAAGAGGGTGAGTGAATCAATTGTTCTCAAGTCCTGATGTATAAAACAAACATAATTTTTTTTTCCTTAAATCAGATCCAATAACCAAAACAAACTCAGTCATCACTGATTCAATAATAGAACCATACAACAATACAGTCCACTACCCAGCTGTAACTTGTAAAACATAGAAATGTTCAAACCAAAAAATTCACACAAGTATTAACACCAAGATTTATAGTGGAAACCCAATTTGGGAAAAACCACTTTGTAACATGCTACTATTATTTTCACTCTTCTGAAGTGACCTCGGTAAAAATCCAACCCTGTCAAAGGTTACAATACACACTGTCAGGTGTCACTCGTTTAAAGGATTTCATTCACCCTATTAAAAGTGAGACTTTTCATAGGACTTGTTGGAGCTATGAAAAATCTAGATAGTTTCGAGCCTATATTCAGAGATTTTCCCTAAAAGTAAAGTTCAGTGCTTCGAAGGAATAGTTAAAAGACCTGATTTCAAATGCATGTAGAAATGGGTCTGGTGAACTTCATGTGATATAGCTTTAGGAATGGGTTCAACACCATTCGTTTGACATATGCAGTGGGTTCCAGCTCCTAATTCAAGAATTTGAAATGTTTAGAGAGTACTAGTTTTGAGGTGTTCACTTAAATCTGCACTTTTGCCTAAGTGTTAAATCACTGTAGTAGACCCTGTTGTAGTTGAATATCTTGTGTCCTGAAATGTTTCATGACCTGCCACTTTGAGGATGTTTAGTATGCATATCAACGAACCTATGTTTCAATTTTCAAGTCATTTCGAATCTATTTGATTAGGTTTCGAACCCCTCAAAGTTGGTGGTTTGTTCTTGTCATGCACTTGTGTAATTGTTCAGAGTTTTGGAAGGGCCTATTTAACTGGTTATAACTTTTGACCTTGTGAACCTATTGAGAAATTTCCTTTTGCAACATATTCCAGGGGTCAAATACTCCTTATGTTTCAATTTTTAGGCCATGTTGAATATGTTAGCCTAGTTCGCCAATCTGATTCCGTTTGCAATTTCTAACATTTTAATGAGGATCAGTGCATAGTTTAGTTCGAGGCACTGTTTGGATGAGTGTATTAAGTGCTATGTGATTGATCAAGAAGTTTCGGTTGTTGGATTGTGTTATAGGCATAAGAAAGAATGTTCATGCTGATTTTCAGCCTCCCATGTGTCCGTCTGACCTATTTTCCAGAGCCATTCAGATTGAAGATTATTGAGTTTCTTCAGCAGTGCACTGTTCAGTTTTATCAGTACCTCACTTTGCGATCCTGCCATTTACACCTAGTTTCAGATCAAGCATAATTGAATGGTGTTCTTTGATGTAGACATGAAGGAGATTCACCTTGATAAGTTTCAGCTTATGACGAATCTGATTGATGACTTTTCTCAATCGATTCCAAACCCAATTTCTATGAATTTGACTGTTTTCAGTTCAGGATGTTCTGAGGGCACAACTTTTGGGACTTTTTTCGGATAACGAATTGATTGTATGTTAAAGCTAGTTGTGGCCTTGTTTTTTGTGTATGAGAGAGTATTTGTATCCAGGGTTTCAAACCGTGAAGGTTTCATTTGATCAGTTTGCAAGGCCAGACATAAAAGTGTTTTACAATGATAAAAGTGCAGATAGCATAATTCTTTAAAGTAGTCTTTTTCTTAAATTCATAGTTTTTGAACAGATGATCATCTCTAGTTGGTAGTTGGTTTGTTCCGATCCTTGTTGATGGGGCTTCCTCCAGTTTCAGTGGCGTGTCCTCAGCTCATCGTTTCATATTTTTTGATCATCTCTTTCCGAGGCAGTCGGCAGTGATTTTCAACTTGTGTCTGTCGGCAATTTTGAGCGAGCATTTTCAAACTTTAAAATCTCTTGGCTCATTCATTTCTTGACGATGCCATTTTATAGGGTTGCTGCCTATGGCACAAAGTTCGTGCTCATCAACTTTCAGCTTCCAACGATTAGTTTTGAGCAGTGTTTTTAAAGGCGACTTGGGGTAATTTATTAAAGTTTTCCAGCTGGTGAACTAATGAAAGTTGAAGTCTTTTTTAATATCCAGTTAGCCGGATCCGATCCAATTGCAGACGTCAGTCATTCTGGATGTTTCTCGGGGCTGATTGTTTGAGTTCAAAAAAATTTTAGGCCAGACCCGCTTGGGGTCTAGCCTACCTCATTAGTACAAATGGAGATTTGACGGTTTCATTGCATTTGCAATTTTAGAGTGGCATACTATGAAGTCACTAAAATGGACATACGTTGGAGTTTTGTCTTGGAGTCAGAGATAACAATAAGGAATGTGAGAATGTTGGTGTGAAGTTATTAATAAGATTTGGCTTTGGTAAATAATCAGGGATAGTATCAAAATGATGGAACTATGACTTTACTCTCTAGATGGATCAACAAGTAAGAAATAGTAGGTGATTGCTTTGAAGAAAATTTGAGAACCATCAGTGCAAAGGAGGGTGTATGAACAAATGTGTGAATGAAGAAAATATACATTTTTTTTTGATGCTAGAACACACTATTCAATACATTGCTCGTGGTGCTTACACATTGAAAGAAGGTTCCAAAGTTATGGATATTGCCTATATTTCCATTTTCTATGTGTGGTATGTTTGCTTGGGAATGTATTTTTTCCTCATATGCTATGTACACACCTCCTCAGCTGAATAAGGGGTTGCCAGGGATGTGCCTGCAGTAACAACATGTTAGAACCCACACACTAAGAGAGGAGGCTTATGTATTTTATGTTATGCGCCCAATGCCCCTTTGGAGGTTTGTAGTTTTTCTTTTTAAAATCTGTATTCAACATGAGTCTTAAGGCATTTTACAAGCACAGATTACCTGAGGTTTCCTGCTTATACATTGGCACTGGGAATGAAGTGACTCTCTAGGCTTTCATATGGGCTTTCCAGTCCAAGTGCGCCAGATACCATGAAGATCATTATGATGTATTTTTTGTTTTTAATGTGGACTGTTTACACCTTTTTGTGGTATGTTTCCCTTGATGTTCCTACGCAGGCCGTTGGATGAGAGATGTTCCATGTTATATGTTGCAAAAGCCCCAAACACGAGAGGGGCAGGTAGCCACGGGTGCATACAGCACTTATAAACTAAGAAAGAGCAGTCGATTGGGCCATTAATAATGTGTGTTCTAAAAAAGGGAGTTGTGTATACAGTTGAAGGCCACACATTCTCTTCTATGCATTCCTTAAGGGAATGCGTATGTTTCTTTTCTGAGAACTTTGCACCCTCAGTGCATTATCATTTAGTATATACAATCCTTTTTGTGAGTTGCTTGTGCGGATTAACAAGGCCAGGGCCTGTGGTACTTGGTAGAGTGGGTATTGTGGTATTTATGGCTGGTGCAAGCCACCAAATTGAGAGCCTTACACATCAAACTAAGCACCCACATATTGCTCACTCACACACAGGGATAAGGGAAGCATAAATTTCAACATGGATGTGCACTGTGTAAGTATTTTGTGCATGACCAACAGGGCCATGAGTTATGGACCCTTGCGCAAACCTCTTGGTGATTTCATGAAGCCCCTGTAGAGGTTCTCAGCACTATATACCTTCCTCTTGTTACATTCTCTGCAAACATAACTTGCATAGGCCTTTATTAAAGAAAATTTGCAGCTTGGAATAAATGTTGAGGTGAGAGCTTGGCGCATGAGGATGAAGCTGGGCATCCTTTCAAAATGGTACTATTATGTGGAGGCTTTTGTCCCACATTCAATACAGTTTGTATACTCGAGACATTTAAAAGAAATACCACTAAGATATGAAGTAAAGCAACCAAGAGGGAAGACTTTGTGGTGGGTCTTTCATATGCACGGAAATTGAGATGCCACATGGATTGCAGGGGCCACATATATGGTAAGTATATTTTGACAAAATACGCAGGCATGTTGACTCCTCAGGATGCATGCCAGATCGACGACCGTCGCGAAGGTGCAAAGACAAAGATGCTCGGGGGTTATAACCATGGATCAATGACAATGTGACACATGGCACTCCAATGACGTGTGATTTGGCACCAAATGGATATTACAAACAAATGAGAACGCAACACCTGTCAGTGCGCCAGATCGATGACCGTTGTGAAGGTGCAAAGACAAAGATTCTCGGGGGTTATAACCATAGATCAATGACAGTGTGACACATGGCACTCCAATGACGTGTGATTTGGCACCAAATGGATATTACAAACAAATTAGAATGCAACACCTGTCAGCTCGGTAGCGAAACAGAGGATGGAGCTGTTGGTCGGCCGCCTTGGGATGCATGCCGATTTGAGGATCATTGCTAAAGATTGAAGTGAAGTTGCTCACTAGTTAACCATAGCATATTAACGAGAGGATGACATGTGTCCTGAGGTGAGCTATTGAGTAGATGCATGGTCAGCGAGGTCAGCCAATCAAAGAGCGACATGTGGCATGTGTGTGTTGATAGGGCCAGCGAGGAAATGAGGTGTTCGGTCGGATGAATCAGAATGTGCCAAGTGGCGAATGGGGCCCACCTCAAATTTTTGAGATCTCCATAAAGTTGAATTTTGAAATTGCAAAGTCAATTGTATTAAAAAATCAAAATTTAATTAATAACAGTCTGCTCATGAAAATTGATGCCCTGGGTCTTATTTTTATCCAAATATAGACATATTATATGTTTTCAGAATCCTCTCAGAATGAGGAACGTAACGGTGGCATTTATTTTCAGTTCTGATAAAGTGTGTGAGAGTAGTATCAGACTGTGTAATCCGAGGTCAATTTTTGGTAGAGTTGCAGATATTTTTGTAAAGGAAGTTTCTAGATTGTAATCTGATTTCAGATTTGTTTTGAGATATTTTGATGAGTTTTAGGGTTGATAGTGTTTCCCTAAAAGTGCCCTAAATGATATTTTGTGTATCCTTATTCTTATAAAAGGACTTTTGTAATCATTTTAGAGGGGCTGGCTAGAAATTCTTGACACAGGAAGCTGAAAAGCTAAGTGTGTATCCTCGGTCCAGATTGTAATATGTTTTAATAAGTTGTGTCAATACAATGGAAAAACCTTCTGTATCTTTTGCATATTGTCTAGATGTTGTATTCTAAAATGGTTTGTAATATAGGAGCTTGGGTCTTCATACTTAATACAATTTTTAGTTTTCAGATCTCTCCTTCAGTTGTGTTTCTTGGGTTTTGAGTTTTCTAACTCTTTGCATAGGTTTTACTTGTGTATATGTTTTATCTCTCAGCTTTGATTTAGGATCAGGTTAAAAGTCTCCGAGTGAAGTATAGATTCATCTGGTTCAATCAGGAAGGATGTTTGTAAGTAGTGTATGATTCTGGTTTGTTGTGTTTATGGCTTGGAATCTATGTTCTTGTATTCTGTCTCTATTTTAGATATATTGCCCGATGGATAAGGCACTGATCAGAAATTAGTATCTCCTGTACTGGTTCATCTTTGGCATGGTTGTTTACTTTCTGCAAGAAATCATTTAATCATTACCAGTCTTTTACTTTTATTTTACTTTATATGTATTATCCTACCCAGTGATGGAGAGTTAATGAATAATAGGTTGTTATTTAGTACTTTCTCACTGATATCTGTTGTAAGGTCCAATAATTAGTAAGGGGCAGAGTTAAAACAAATTGGATCAGGTTCACCTGCCTTGGTTTTACAGAGCCAAAAGTAGAAGAGGGTATTTTTATCCCTATAGTTGGTCCAGTTGTCTTGCAGAGCTCTCATACTTGTAACTAACCATTCCTAATACTAGTCTCAAGGCATATTGGCAGCCCTAGTTGGCATAAGCATTTTCAAACACCAACAAAATGGTGACTCTACTGGGGAATTGATAGAAAAATCTTGTTAAAGAAATTAGAATCTCTAGTGTTTCATTATTATATCAAGTTTCAGATAGGTTTGCCCATCCGAGTCACCAACAAAATGGTGACTCTGCTGGGGAGTAGAGCACAGTAAAGAAGTAAAATTAGTTCTGAATCACTGTTTATGTTGTAAGCTTTCAAAATTTTATTACCCATTTGATTCAGCTCTTCCAGGTCACCATCAAATTAGTGATTTTACTACAGAATAGAGAAATATTGTCAAGAGTAAATAGTGTAGGTTTCAAGTTGAGCTTGACTCCTAACCTACCTATTTTAATCATTTGATATCTTTGGAGTCATAAATCAGTTATAAACAATGCAGGTATGAGTAGAGCTAGACTCCTGGCTAGCTTGTTTATCATATCCAGTGGTTTCCATTGAAGTGTAAAGAGTCAGTTTAAAAAGGCTTTGAAATCATCTCACCAAGTTGTGAGTGGTGACTCTGAGATTCTGTGTTTGATCAGTGCAAGGTTTAGAATAAAGATGTGATGTATTCTGCTCTGATAAATAGTATTTAGAGTTCTGATGAAGTTTGTGTTGGCTGGGAGAAGTACATAGAAATAGAGATAAAGTATCTTTCCTCTCCAAGGGGATGGCAGCTCTATAAAAAGAAATCTGATGGAGTTTTGAAGTGAGCTCTGAAACTTGCCATCATTTCCAGCCAAAGAAAATTGCAGCATCAAGAACTTACCAGGTATTGCTCATTAGATAATTTATATTTGTGTAATCCTATTCGGTGAAAAAGTCACCACATAAAAGGATTTTAGAATTGTGGGTCTACATATTCTTCTAGACTTGTTTAAAAATTTGGGTTGTATCATTGGAGGAATATGTATGTCAAAGAATTTTTATGGTTGCATAAGTTGTTTGTGATGAAAATCTGAAAACCCCATTAATAGGAAGTGTAGTCCATAATGGATTCAAGTAGAAGTTTTTCTATACAGAGGTATGTGCCATTGTGTTTCGATGGTATACATAGTTTCCCGAATGAGATTCCTACCAAGATTAGGAAGCATTTGAAAGAGTTTAAAGGGAAACAATCAGATTCAGCATGTGATCATTTGCAAGAGTTCACTGATCTGATGGGAGACTTCAAGATTTGCCATGAAGATGTCATCATGAAGTTGTTGGTTCAGACTTTGAAGGATGATGCCAGGGTCTGGTTTTATTCACTACCAGCAAATTCTATTTCTTCATGGGAGGACTTCAATTCAGCTTTCATGGAACAGTTTGCTGAAAGAATTGATGTGAGCATTTTGTTGAACAATTTAATGGATATTCAGATTGAAAAAGATGAGTTGGTTCCACCATTCAATATTAGATTTGCTAAAACATTGCATGATATCCCGAAAGACTATAGACCCAATGACCATGTTTGTCTAGTAATTTATTTGGGTGCATTCGGTAAAAATATGAGCTTCCTGTTAAGAAACAAAGAGCCAAATTGTTTACATTAGGCTTTCATGACAGCGATGGACATTGAAAATAACTTGAAATATAAAATTGCTAAAGGATTTTTATCCACTGGAGTCCATTGTCATGATGTTCCAATTGAAGAGGATAGGTGTAAATCAACAAATGATTTTCAAGGTCGAGGTCTTTCCATCTCTGCCGATCTTACTGATCATGTTCCAAGTTATGCTTCTGAACAGAATATGAATGAAGAGAATTTGCAGCAAATAATGACTGTCCCTAATATAGAAATTAACATGGTTGGTGAAGAATTACAACATTTTCTTGATGCAGAGATAAATATCTATAAGGGTTATATACCAAGTAGATTTGGAACTAATTCATCTAAGTCTGAGGTTGCAAAAACTTATTGTTTGCAATCAAGTATTGAAAATGAAGATGGGGAAAATCTTTCCTCAGATAATGATGAAGCCCCAAGTGATGAAATGCTATCAGATTTCAATGATGTTGATAGTGGAGAAGATGTTTTAAGGAGCTAGAGTGATCTTGAATTTCTTGAAGACAAAGAAATGATTTATGGATAGCCTTGGCAAGGGAATGAACAATTGTCATATGCTGAAAATGAATGTGAAAAATTTGATATGACTGAAACATTAATGAATTCTTTTGTTTCAGATAACAGTGGTGATGAAACTGATTGCTCAGTTTGTATGTTTTCAGCTTTTGACTCACCATGTGAAGTTATTGATCATAAGACAAATGAGGGTTTCTTTGAGCTTGAATATGAAACCATGGTAGCTCAATTTTCTCTTGAACTGGAGATGGAAGCCAATTGGTTTGATATAAATATTCAAGATTTTGATATTGTTAATAATGCGGAATTGGTTTCTCATCAAGAAGTTAACAATGCTAAAAATCTTCTCTACAACAATGAACTATGTCAAAGAGACATATACCAAAAGAGGAACATGTGCAACAAGTTGCCTACTGATTTGTTTGAACCACAATTTGAGACATTTGATGAAAATTTGAAAGAGGTTTCAGAACTTACACCAGTTTGTTTACTTCAGTCAGAGGTGTGTTCTTTCCTCTAGGATTTTGATGTGAGGGGTATTAATGTCCTATTCTCAGAGAATGTTGAAGCAACACAACAAAGACATGTCAATAACCAGATAGAAAATGAACCTTTTACTTTCCCATTTTAGCATAATGTTTCCTCTCAGAATGAATCTAATTTCAAGCCAAGATTTGTGTTTCAAAATGATTCTCTCGAAGACTTGTATGATGTGCACATGATTGAGGTTCAAGGTTTCTCTTTTAATGTTCAAACATGTACTCAAGATGCTAATTACTTTCCATGTACAGAGCTAAAAAATCAGGACAACATGTTTAATGGTTCCAAATTTTATATTGGCAGTGATGTTCTACTGGATACAGGGGCATGCTCTTCTAGTGATAAAAAATCAGATTATGATGACATGAAAGAAAGGTCTCCTTGTGAGCAGCCTTATGCAAATAAAGATGATGTTCTTTCCCTTTGTAGCGATGGTGTTGATTATGATGCTGATAGTGAATTTAGTGGATATCAAGATTTTGAAGAAGAGTCTATGGTGAACGATGTTCCTATTAAGTTTTTAGACCTCTCCTTTTATCAGCACAAGAGGACAATATTATTATCCCAGTATGAGAAAAGTTTGTGCAAACATCAAAGGGATATATATGATGCAGATGAAAGTTGCTACAAGGATGATTTGATTCGAGAGTTAGCTGCCCCTGTCCCAAATAAGGAAGAAACTTGCAGCATCAATCAAGAAACCAAAGAAGATGAAAATGAAATCCCATATACACTAAGCAGTGAACAAATCTTAGATCTCTTAGAAGCTGATTTTCAGAGGTTAAAATTTTTTCAAGATTATGATGAATATGAGTGTAGTGAATATAAGAATGTCCTGTATGATGAGTATGAAGATTCATATTCTGGTATAGATTCAGATTTTGATGAGCTTAGTGTCAGAGATTATTGTGTCAATCAGAGTATTGAGGAAGGTGATAAATTTGAATGTGACTTCTCAGCCCTACAAGTTTTAGAAGAAACATTGTTTGATTGTTCAGATTTATGTGTACAAGACAGTAGTAGAAGTTGTGAGAAAGGTGATGGTTTTCAGACATTTCATGACCAAGCTTCTTTCCTTTCTTTTGATGGATGTCATGATGATGATTGTGATGATGATAAGGACAGTAAGTGTATTGATAAAAATGATGATATGGATCAATTGTCCCTTTGTCAAAATGTTTGTGAAAGAGATTTTCTCTTCGTTCATGATCTGATTCATAGAGATATTATTAACAAGCCAAATTTTTCAGTGATTGAAGTACCTCACAAAGATAAGTATGAAGATCCATTGCATTTTCAGCCGGGTGAGTTTTTAGTAATGCATGATGGTCATTATATCTCATTTTTTGATGCACTACTAGATGAAAATTATACTTTCAGTCAACATCAAGAAGAAATAAAGGATTTTCCATATTTTTTGGAATATGAAAATGATGGTTATGACTGGAAGAATATGGGCTTTGGCAAATTTAGAATTACCTTTCAGCTCAAATTCATTCATATATGTTGGGAGCATGTTTGTCAAAAGTTTTTCAGATTGCTTATCTCATATATGGATCAGAATCATATGTTTGACAGAGGTAAACAACGGTTCCAGTTTTGAGGCATCGAGATTTTGCAAATAATGTATATATTGTACAGTCATTTTGATTCATTTGCGTGGTGTGTTTCCTTCAACAAGATCCCTAGATTTTGAGAAAGAGAAAGAAGTCAATTTTCATTTTTGAGTGGTCTGCTTCTACCAAAGATTCATGAATTCTCTGCATGCCCGCAAGGGGCACATGTCCCCAATCAGAGGCACTATTGGAGCTGTGAAAAATCCAGATAATTTCAAGCCTATATTCAGAGATTTTCCCTAAAAGTAAAGTTCAGTGCTTCGAAGGAACAGTTAAAAGACCTGATTTCAAATGCATGTAGAAATGGGTCTGATGAACTTCATGTGATACAGCTTCAAGAATGGGTTCAACACCATTCTTTTGACATATGCAATGGGTTCCATCCCCTAATTCAAGAATTTGAAATGTTTAAAGAGTACTAGTTTTGAGGTGTTCACATAAATCTGCACTTTTGCCCAAGTGTCAAATCACTGTAGCAGACCCTGTTTGTAGTTGAATATCTTGTGTCCTGAAATGTTTCATGACCCTCCACTTTGAGGATGTTTAGTATGCATATCAACAAACCTATGTTTCAATTTTCAAGTCATTTCGAATCCATTTGATTAGGTTTCAAACCCCTCAAAGTTGGTAGTTTGTTCTTGTCATGCACTTGTGTAATTGTTCAGAGTTTTGGAAGGGCCTGTTTAACTGGTTATAACTTTTGACCCTGTGACCCTATTGAGAAATTTCCTTTTGAAACATATTCCAGGGGTGAAATACTCCTTATGTTTCAGTTTTCAGGCCATGACAAATCTGTTTGCCTAGTTCGCCAATCTAATTCCGTTTGCAATTTCTAACATTTTAATGAGGTTCAGTTGTAGAATTTAGTTCGAGGCCCTATTTGGATGAGTGTATTAAGTGCTCTGTGATTGATCAAGAAGTTCTGGTTGTTGGATCGTGTTATAGGAATAAGAAAGAAGGTTCATGCTGATTTTTAGCCTCCCATGTGTCTGTTTGACATGTTTTCCAGAGCCATTCAGATTGCAGATTATTGAGTTTCTTCAGCAATGCACTGTTCAGTTTTGTCAGTACCTCACTTTGAGATCCTGCCATTTACACCTGGTTTGAGATCAGGCATAATTGAATGGTGTTCTATGATGTAGACATGAAGGAGATTCACCTTGATAAGTTTCAACTTATGAAGAATCCGATTGATGACTTTTCTCAATTGATTCCAAACCCAATTTCTATGAATTTGACTGTTTTCAATTCAGGATGTTCTGAGGGCACAACTTTTGGGACTTTTTCCGGATAACCAATTGATCATATGTTAAAGCTAGTTGTGGCCTTGTTTTCTGTGTATGAGAGAGCATCTATATCCAAGGTTTCAGACTGTGAAGGTTTCATTTGATCAATTTGCAAGGCCAAACAGAAAAGTGTTTTACAATGATAAAAGTGTGGATAGCATAATTTTTTAACGTAGTCTTTTTCTTAAATTCATAGTTTTTGAATAGATGATCATCTCCAGTTGGCAGTTGGTTTGTTTTGATCCTTGTTGATGGGGCTTCTTCCAGTTTCAGTGGCGTGTCCTCAGCTCGTCGTTTCATATTTTTCGATCATCTCTTTCCGAGGCAATCGGTAGTGATTTTCAAATTGTGTCTGCCAGCAATTTTGAGCGAGCATTTTCAAACTTTAAAATCTCTTGGCTCGTTCATTTCTTGATGATGCCATTTTACAGGGTTGTTGCCTATGGCACAAAGTTCATGCTCGCCAACTTTCAGCTTCCAACGATTAGTTTTGAGCAGATTTTTTAAAGGCGACTGGGGGCAATTTATTAAAGTTTGCCAGCTGGCGAAATAGTGAAAGTTGAAGTCTTTTTTAATATCCGGTTAGCCGGATCCAATCTAGTTGCAGATGCTGGTCATTTTGGATGTTTCTCGGGGTTGATTGTTTGAGTTCAAAATTTTTTTAGGGCGGACCCGCTTGGGGTCCAGCTTGCCTGATTAGTATAAATGGAGATTTGACGGTTTCATTGTATTTGCATTTTCAGAGTGGCATACTATGAAGTCACTAAAATGGACATATGTTGGAGTTTTGTCTTGGAGTCAGAGATAACAATAAGGAATGTGAGAATGTTGGTGTGAAGTTATTAATAAGATTTGGCTTTGGTAAATAATCAGGGATAGTATCAAAATGATGGAACTATGACTTTACTCTCTAGATGGATCAACAAGTAAGAAATAGTAGGTGATTGCTTTGAAGAAAATTTGATAACCATCAGTGCAAAGGAGGGTGTATGAACAAATGTGTGAATGAAGAAAATATACATTTTGTTTTGATGCTAGTACACACTATTCAATACATTGCTCATGGTGCTTACACATTGAAAGAAGGTTCCAAAGTTATGGATATTGCCTATATTTCCATTTTCTATGTGTGATATGTTTTCTTGGGAATGTATTTTTTCCTCATATGCTATGTGCACACCTCCTCAGATGAATAAGGGGTTTCCAGGGATGTGCCTACAGTAACAACATGTTAGAACCCAAGCACTAAGAGAGGAGGCTCATGTATTTTATGTCATGCGCCCAATGCCCCTTTGGAGGTTTGTAGTTTTTCTTTTTAAAATCTGTATTCACCATGAGTCTTAAGGCATTTTACAAGCCCAGATTACCTGAGGTTTCCTACTTATACATTGGCACTGGGACTGAAGTGACTCTCCAGGCTTTCATATGCGCTTTCTAGTCCAAGTGTGCCAGATACCATGAAGGTCATTATGATGTATTTTTTGTTTTTAATGTGGACTGTTTACACCTTTTTGTGGTATGTTTCCCTTGATGTTCCTACGCAGGCCGTTGGATGAGAGATGTTCCATGTTATATGTTGCAAAAGCCCCAAACACGAGAGGGGGAGGCAGCCAGGGGTGCGTACAACACTTATAAACTGGGAAAGAGGAGTGGGATGCACCATTAATAATGTGTGTTCTAAAAAAGGGAGTTGTGTATACAATTGAAGGCCACACATTCTCTGCTACGCATTCCTTAAGGGAATGCGTATGTTTCTTTTCTGAGAACTTTGCACCCTCAATGCATTATCATTTAATATATACACTCCTTTTTGTGAGCTGCTTGTGCGGATTAACAGGGCCTGTGGTACTTGGTAGAGTGGGTATTGTGGTATTTATGGCTGGTGCAAGCCACCAAATTGAGAGCCTTACACACGAGACAAAGCACCCACATATTGCTCACTCACACATAGGGATAAGGGAAGCGTAAATTTCAACATGGATGTGCACTGTGTAAGTATTTTGTGCATGACCAACAGGGCCATGAGTTATGGACCCTTGCACAAACCTCTTGGTGATTTCATGAAGCCCTTGTAGAGGTTCTCAGCACTATATACCTTCCTCTTGTTACATTCTCTGTAGAGATAACTTGCGTAGGCCTTTATTGAAGAAAATTTGCAGCTTGGAATAAATGTTGAGGTGAGAGCTTGGCACGTGAGGATGAAGCTGGACGACCTTTCAAAATGGTACTATTATGTGGAGGCTTTTGTTCCACATTCAATACAGTTTGTATACTCGAGACATTTAAAAAAAATACCACTAAGATATGAAGTAAAGCAACCAAGAGGGAAGACTTTGTGTGGGGTCTTTCATATCCGTGGAAATCGAGATGCTAAGGTGGATAGTGACATGGATTGTGGGGGCCACATATATGGTAAGTATATTTTGATGAAATATGCAGGCCTATTGACTCCTCAGGATGCGTTCCAGATTGACGACCGTTGTGAAGGCATAAAGGCAAAGATGCTCGGGGGTTATAACCACGGATCAATGAAAGTGTGACACATGGCACTCCAATGACGTGGAAATAAGTTTCCATTTGGCACCAAATGGATCATATTACAAACAAATGAGAATGTGACACCTGTCAGCTCATTAGCGAAACAGAGGATGAAGCAATTGGTCAGCTACCTTGGGATGCATGCCAATTTGATGATCAATATCACTAAAGCATGAAATGAAGTTATTCATTGGTTAACCATAGTAGATTAATGAGAGGCTGACACATGTCCCGAGGTGAGCTATCGGGTAGATGCATGGTCAGCAGGCTTAGCCAATTAGAGAGTGACATGTGGCATGGGTGTGCTAACAGGCCCAGCGAGGAAATGAGGTGTTCGGTCAGATGAATTAGAATGTGCCAAGTGGTGAATGGGGCCCACCTCAAATTTTTGAGATCTCCATAAAGTTGAATTTCGAAATTGTAAAGTCAATTGTATTAAAAAATCAAAATTTAATTGATAACAGTCTGCTCACGAAAATTGATGCCCTGGGTCTTATTTTTATCCAAATCTAGACATATTATATGTTTTCAGAGTCATCTCAGAATGGGGAACGCAACAATGGCATTTATTTTCAGTTTTGAAAAAGTGGGTGACAGCAGTATCAAACTATGTAATCCGAGGTCAATTTTTGGTAGAGTTGTAGATATTTTTGTAAAGGAAGTTTCTAGATTGTAATTTGATTTCAGATTTGTTTTGAGATATTTTGATGAGTTTTAGGGTTGATAGTGTTGCCATAAAAGTGCCCTAAATGATATTTTGTGTATCCTTATTCTTATAAAAGGACTTTTGTAATCATTTTAGAGGGGCTAGCTGGAAATTCTTGACACAGGAAGCTGAAAAGCTAAGTTTGTATCCTTAGTCTAGATTGTAATATGTTTTGTTAAGTTGTGTCAATATAGTGGAAAAACCTTCTATATCTTTTGCATATTGTCTAAGTGTTGTTTTCTGAAATGGTTTGTAATACAGGAGCTTGAGTCTTCATACTTAATACAATTTTCAGTTTTCAGATCTCTCCTTCAATTGTGTTTCTTGGGTTTTGAGTTTTCTAACTCTTTGTAGAGGTTTTACTTGTGTATATGTTTTATCTCTCAGCCTTGATTTAGGATTAGGTTAAAAGTCTCTGAGTGAAGAATAGATTCATCTAGTTCAATCAAGAAGGATGTTTGTAAGTAGTGTATGAATTTGGTTTGTTGTGTTTATGACTTGGAATCTGTGTTCTTGTATTCTGTCTCTATTTCAGATATATTGCCCAAAGGATAAGGCACTGATAAAAAATTAGTATCTCCTGTAGTGGTTCATCTTTGGCATGGTTGTTTACTTTCTGCAAGAAATCGTTTAATCATTACCAGTCTTTTACTTTTATTTTACTTTATATGTATTATCCTACCCAGTGATGGAGAGTTAATGAATAATAGGTTGTTATTTAGTACTTTCTCACTGATATCTATTGTAAGATCTAATAATCAGTAAGGGGTAGAGTTAAAAAAAATTGGATCAGGTTCACCCGCCTTGGTTTTACAGAGCCAGAAGCAGAAGAGGGTATTTTTATCCCTATAGTTGGTCCAGTTGTCTTGCAGAGCTCTCATACTTGGAACTAACCATTCCTAATACTAGTCTCAAGGCATATTGGCAGCCCTAGTTGGCATAAGCATTTTCAAACACCAACAGGACTTACATACACTCCATTAGAATGCAACCTTGTTCAAAGGATTTATCATATGACTATTAGGTCAATCTCTATTAAAAGGATTTTGACTATTACAATGGTTAGAATGTAGCAGCAATATTTATCTAAAAAATATAAAACTCACTTTGCAAATATCAGATCTGATTCCATACACTAATGTTGGTTTATTGACTTTGAAACTTTTCCATCTCCATCTCTGATCTACTCAGAACTTTTCTTCAAGCAACCACCACAATTCTCCTTCAGCCTTTCCTGCTTATTCACTGAATAAAACTTTACTGATCTTCCAGCATTCTCTGTTCACCCATGCACTTGCATATCCAAATTCTTAGGTTCCCTTTATACTTTCCTCAATTAGGTTAACTCATCTTATGCCACTCAATCTCATTCGTAGATCTTAGGGTTAGGTTAGATTCATTGAATCTATGCACTTCATGTACTTCAGCTCCTTTTCTAGAATTATCTCAAATCTCTTAAAGATTTACAATAAAACATTTTATAGTGCATTTAATGCTTTCAAACAATCAATAAATAAAGTCAACACATTTTACATAATCCAAGAATTCAACAATGTCGGCTCTAAAATTAAATTCTCTTCAAATATAAAATTGCTGATGCTTGGTCAATATTGTGATCAACTACTCGATCTTCATATGGAAAGCTCGGTCATTACCAAAAATGTTTCCTCGGCTTACACTGTCTTCCCTGGAAATTAATTGTTGTTTAGTCGACACTATAATTTTGCTTGGCATATACTAACTCGGTCAACACTAACATTACTCAGCTTAAACATGATTTCTCCATTCTTGCTCGGTCAAGCCTACCAGTTTAGTCTTTAGTCTTACTAGTATAAACAATACATTGTCTCATCATTGTGCAACATAGTCAAGTACACTTTGTAGTATCAAGATAACTCAACCTTTCCTTAGGTGCTACTGTTACCAACCTTGTCTATCTCCTTAGCAACACTCAAATAGATATAGTACTTTCCTAAGTAGCAACAGTCTTACCAGTTAAGGTTTGACATCAATGACAACACAATAATTGTTTCAATTGTAGTTTCCAACAATCTCCCTCTTTGGCATTGATGGCAACACCATATGATATCACCTAAATAATACATAGATTACCAACCAAGCCAAAAACTTATCTGTCCATTATAGAATTATTTATAATATCCTTAGCTTCATTCTAATTCAGAATCCTATAAGCCTCACTTCTATGACCATAAGAAGTATTCAGATCTCCCTCTATCCTGATCCTTCATTTCAGTTCATCATCCTTAGCTTCAGTGTCATGTGTCATCATATCAGTTCATCTCCCTCTTTAACAAAAATGCCAAAGCAGCAACTAAAACATACATCCATTAGATGTAGATAATATCTGTCCAGCTTAGTGTTTCTCCCTTTTTCATCTTGCTTATGACTGATTCCTTGTCTTTGCTTCTTTTCACAACTCTAGGCCATCCCTAAAGTGTGACAATCTTCTGCATCAATTTGTCAAATTTTCTATTGTAGCACATTTGATGTAGTGCTCCTAGCTTTTCTAGGCAGCCTCAGTTAGGGGAAGGATGCCTAATTGACTTCTCAAATACTCATGAGCTTCTCTAGGTAAAGCTTTAGCGAATATGTCTGCTAATTGTTCTTTTGTATTCACATATTCGATTTGGACTTCTTTATCTTGTACTAATTCTCTCAAGTAGTCATACTTGATTGAAATGTGCTTGGTCTTAGTGTGCATCACTGGATTTTTAGAAATATTGATAGCACTTGTGTTGTCACAGAAAATAACAACAGGTTTAGTGATTTCTTCTTTCATGCCTATCAACAATTGTTTTATCCATACCAAATTTGAACAGTTTACTACAGCAGCAACATACTTGGCCTCGACAGTAGATTGGGAAATGCAATTTTGTTTCTTGCTCTTCTAGGAGACTAATCTCTATCCAAGAAAGAAAGCTCCACCACTAGTACTCTTTCTGTCATCTAAATTTCCTACCCAATCAGCATCTGTATAAACTCTGAGTTCAAATTTGTCATCCTTCTTATAATATAGACCATAGTCAGCAATTCCTTTCAAGTATCTCATAATTCTTTTTACAACCATCATGTGTGTTTCCTTAGGATTGGTAGAGAATCTTGCCACAATCCCAATAGCTAGTGCAATATCTAGTCTACTATGTACAACATACTGTAATTTTCCAATCATGGATCTGTATAAAGTCTGATTCACTTCTGCAACATCATCATTCTTAGATAACTTTTGTCCAGTACCCATAGGAGTTCCCACTAGTTTAGCATCTTCCATCCCAAAAGTTTTCAGTATTTCATTAACATACTTAGACTGTGTAATGAAAATTCCATTCTTCCTCTAATATACTTGTAAACCAACAAAGAATTTGATCTCACCAAACATACTCATTTCAAATTCAGTTTTCATTTCATTTGAAAATCTTTTACATAATGCATCTTGTCCACCAAAAATAATGTCATCCACAAAATTTTTTGCCAACAGAATAACTTTACCTTCTTCATCTTTCATGTACATATTGCTTGTGTCATTTGTTCTTGAAAATCCAATCTATATCAAGTAGTTGTGCAACCTCTCATATCATGTTCTGGGAGCTTGCTTCAATCCATATAGTGCTTTGCTCAGTTTGCACACCATGTGTCTTCTATTTGGATCAATAAAACCTTCTGGCTGTTCTATGTAAACTTCTTCTTCTAGTATACCATTAAAAAATGCAGACTTGACATCCATTTGATATACCTTGAAATCTTTATAAGCAACATATGCAAGCAGAGTTCTTACTCCTTCCAATCTAGGTATAGGGGCAAATGTCTCCCCATAATCTATTCCTTCTTCTTTTGCATATCCTTTGCATACTAGCCTAGCTTTGTGTCCTAGTGATTTCACCATTTTCATTCACTTATTCCGAAACACCCACTTTGTTCCTATAACATTTTTGTTTTCAGGTCTCGGCACTAGAGTCCAAGTATCATTCTTCTCAATCTAGTCAATCTCTTCATTCATTGCTTGTATCCAGTCTTCATTCTCCAATGCCTCTCTAGTTGAATTGGGTTCAAATTCACACAGTAGGCATGTTGGATCCTTAGTCTTACTTCTGGTCTAAATTCTAGTATTTTTGTCTCCAATTATCTATTCAGGCTTGTGATGTCTTCTTACATATTTTTCCAAAACAGGTTCAGCTCCTCTCTCCTCTATTTCATCATGTTCCTCAACAAGATTGTCAGATTCAACTTTTGAATGCTTGGTAACCTCTTCCTTATACTCACCAGCATTTTCTTGTAGGTCAGCATGTTCTTGTTCTCTTTCAGCATTGTTTTCCTGATGCTCGGCAACATCTATCTGTTACTTAGCATTGCTTACCCAAGACTCAACATCAGGTGCAAGTCTATTACTTGCCTCTTCTTCTTCCTCAATGTACACAAAAGATCTATAATCTTTTGGTTCTCTTTTACTGTCAACTTCATTTCTTTCTGCATACTCATCAATTTTGACATTCACACTTTCCATAATTTTGTTAGTGTTAGAGTTCAAACACTTATAAGCTTTACTTTTTGTGGAATACCCTAGGAATATGCCTTCATCACTCTTAGCATCAAACTTTCCATTCCTAGTGTCTTTTAATATATAGCACTTACTTCCAAAGATTCTAAAGTATTTAACACTCGGTGCATGCCCATGCCATAATTCATAGGGTGTCAGATTTGTACTTTTCTTGATTTGTACCTAATTAAGAGTGTAGATAATAGTGCTTATAGCTTCTTTCTAGTATTTCTATGATTATTTCTCTGATACCAATTGTTAATATGATTTAGAACAATAGAGAGGGGGGTGGTGAATCAGTTGTTCTTAGGTCTTGATGTATAAAACAAACTTATAAAATTTTCCTTAAATTAAATCCAATAACCAAAACAAACTCGATCATCACTGACTCAATAATAGAACCATACAACAATGTAGTCCACTACCTAGCTGCAACTTAGCTTGTAAAACATAGAAATGTTCAAACCAATACATTCACATAAGTATTAACACCAAGATTTATAGTGGAAACCCAATTTGGGAAAAACCACTTTGTAACATGCTACTATTATTTTCACTCTTCTAAAGTGAGCTTGGTAAAAAGTCAACCCTGTCAAAGGTTACAATACACACTGTCAGGTGTGACCCAGTTAAAGGATTTCAATCACCTTGTTAAAAGTGAGCCTTGTCATAGGACTTACATACACTCTATTAGAATGCAACCTTGTTCAAAGGATTTATCATATGACTATTAGGTCAACCTCTGTTAAAAAGATTTTGACTATTACAATGGTTAGAAAGTAGTAGCAATATTTATCTGAAAAATATGCAACTCACTTTGCAAATATTAGATCCGATTCCGTACACTAATGCTAGTTTATTGACTTTGAAACTTTTCCATCTCCATCTCTGATCTGCTTGGAACGTTTCTTCTAGCAACCACCACAATTCTCCTTCAGCCTTTCCTACTTATTCAGTCAATAAAACTTTACTGATCTTCGAGCATTCTCTATTCACCCATGCACTTGCATATCCAAACGCTCAGGTTCCCTTTATACTTTCCTCAATTAGGTTAACTCATCTTATGCCACTCAATCTCATTCGTAGATCTTAGGGTTAGGTCAAATTCATTGAATCTACCCGCTTCATTTTCTTCGGCTCTTTTTCTAGAACCATCTCAAATATCTTAAAGATTTACAATAAAATGTTTTACAGTGCATTTAATGCTTTCAAACAATCAATAAATAAAGTCAACACATTTTACATAATCCAAGAATTCAACAATGTCAGTGCCAAAATTAAATTGTCTTCAAATATAAAGTTGCTGATGCTCGGTCAATACTATGATCAACTACTCAGTCTTCATGTAGAAAGCTCGATCATTACTAAAAATCTTTCCTTGGCTTACACTTTCTTCCTCGACAATTAACTGTTGTTTGGTTGACAACAATATTTATCTGAAAAATATACAACTCACTTTGCAAATATCAGATCGGATTCCATACACTAATGCTAGTTTATTGACTTTGAAACTTTTCCATCTCCATCTCTAATCTGCTCAGAACTTTTCTTCAAGCAACCACCACAATTCTCCTTCAGCCTTTCCTGCTTATTCAATCAATAAAATTTTACTGATCTTCCAGCATTCTCTGTTCACCCATGCACTTGCATATCCAAATGCTCAGGTTCCCTTTATACTTTCCTCAATTAGGTTAACTCATCTTATGTTTCTTAATCTCATTCGTAGATATTAGGGTTAGGTTAGATTCATTGAATCTACCAACTTCATGTTCTTTGGCTCCTTTTCTAGAATCATCTCAAATCTCTTAAAGATTTACAATAAAACATTTTATAGTGCATTTAATACTTTCAAAACAATCAATAAATAAAGTCAACATGTTTTACATAATCCAAGAATTTAGCAATGTCGGCTCCAAAATTAAATTCTCTTCAAATATAAAATTGTCTATGCTCGGTCAATACTGTGATCAACTACTCAGTCTTCATATAGAAATCTTGGTCATTACTAAAAATGTTTCCTCGGCTTACACTATCTTCCTCAGCAATTAACTATTGTTCGGTCGACACTAACATTACTCGGCTTAAACATGATTTCTCCATTCTTTCTCGGTCAAGCCTACCAGTTTAGTCTTCAGTCTTACTAGTATAAACAATACATTGTCTCATCATTGTGCAACATAGTCAAGTACACTTTGTAGTGTCAAGATAACTCAACCTTTCCTTAGGTGCTATTGTTACCAACCTCGCCTTTCCCCTTAGGAACACTCAAATAGATGTAGTACTTTCCTAAGTAGCAATAGTCTTACTAGTTAAGGTTTGACATCAATGACAATACAATAATTGTTTCAATTACAATTTCCAACAAGTAGGACTAGTAGTAGTAAAGCTCATAAACCAATGCAAAGCAAATGAACTAAACTAAGAGCACATAAAGCATGAATATTTTTGTATTTTTGAAATCTAATTAGCATGCAAGATCTAACACAAAAGATAAATCTAATACTAACAAGATAAAAGGAAATCTAACACCACAAAACACAATAGGGCATCCAATTCCACAAAAGAAAGGAGAGTAAGTATGTTGGGTTCAACAAAATGAATAGAGGAAAAATGGAATCACCTCTATTTAGTGTAATTTATGGGGGAAATATGAGATCCACTCCTAAATCCAAATTCCCAAAGGAGAGATCTAATTCGATCAACCAAAAGGTTAATGCACAATCAAATCAATCTATGGAGAATATGAAAGAGAGAGAAAACCTTATATTTCCCTATAAAGAAATTGTGCTTGAAATTTGAAATAATTGAAATACAAATACTAACTTGAAAATAGGGCAAATATAGAAAGTACCAATTTCTAATGTTTGTGTGTACTTTTAGGCAATTCTACAACTTGCATCAGACTGGAAATGTCGAGATGGAGAAAACCCAGAAATATTTTGTCTTTCTGATAGCAGGTAGTCTTTGACCCTCATAAAAGGTCAAAGGCTAGATTCTTTATTTGAAGGTCGATTCTGACTTTGTTCGCAAATCTCAGAAGTTCATCGAAAAGGGTATCCAAATCTGATCTTAGATCTGAAATTCTACACTTGTACTTACAAGAAAAAGGGGGTTTTTGTTTGTATGGGGGGTTTGCCTTGGTCAAACCCCAATTTAGGAATTAACCTTGAAATTAAATTGAAATGTAGTATGCATAAACAAAGAAAATGAAACAATTCACCTCACTTATGTTGAAATCCTTGTAGAGGATTTGAATCCTCAAATCCACAAGTAGGAATGCTTCAATGGATGTAGAATGAATGTAGGATGTCTCAAATCAATGGCATTTGATCTTCAACACCAATCTTGAATAGATCTTTGCATATGAGGAGACTTGGATGAATGTAGAAGAATGGATCTTCAAGGGGGATCCAAAGAGATTGAATCCTTCAATGGCTAACAATGGATCTCCTTGATGAATGAATGCTTGAACACTTGAATTCTTGAAGGCTTTCTTGAATTCTTGAATTCACTTTCTTGCACTTGAGAGCTCACTCATGAAATTGCTTGAGAGATGAGATGGCAAAACTTGATGGAGAAAATGAGAGAGGAAGGCCTCCTTTTATAGTGAACTAGGGCACAATCTTCTAGAGGGGCCACCTTGGAGAATTAAATCCAAATTAGGTCCTAACCTTTAGAAAATATACCTAGATTAAATGTAATTTAAAGATTTACCATTCTGAAACCCGAAATGGCCGACCTGGAGGTGGGAAAACAAATATCCCCGAAACTCGACACCCAAAAATCAAGGAAATTTGAAATATGGACAGGGGGTCAAGGATGAGCTTGAATCTGACCTAGGTCAGGGTCGAGGTCGATCATGACCAGGTGAGGGTCTAGGTTGACTTTGACCCATAAGGTTGACTTTGACCCATAAGGTCGACTTTTAACTTGTGGTGAAAAACTTCAGGATCCTGACCCAGAATGCTAGGAAATGTAGATATGAAGTGAAAATCAGGTGTAGAGGAAAGTAGAATAGGGGAAAAGCCAGATACATGCAAAGACCCGATCAAGGTGCTTAACATGACCCCAGACCACTTACTCGGAGGGATAAATGCTCATATCATGGAAGTGCTTCCATTTTAAGACAATACAAGAGTTACTAACCCCATCTCAATCTCAGTCTTCCATCCTTTGACTGGTGAATACTTCCATCCCCAAATTCTCTTCAGTCAGGCCTAATTAGGCCTCACTCAACAAAGAAACTCCTATTTCCACTTGTCTCCAAGACTCAAAGGCTTGAAATAGTCTTCCTAGACCTTCCAAAACACAAGATTTTCAAACTTTCAAAGTATAACCATTTTTTTGATACTAGGCATATTGGAAAGAATGTAATAGAGACATTGTGGAAGATATTGGATGGAAGGCGTGTGTAAATTTGTAGTAAGTCTGATAAAAAGGCCTTACACTCCTAAAATTTTGAGTTATAAGGTTATTGTCCTTCTCTGTAATTCATTCCAAGAAGTCACCCAGGGAACTCCTAAATATACTTTCAGAGTTGCTATAAAGCATTAACTAATTGGAGATGAAAAATAACATATTCGTTTCATGCATATGTGGTAAAAATTCATGAGATACTAAAGAAGACCTACTATTTGTCAGACAAATCTTCATTGTCCCCCACAAAAACCTAAGTAATAACTACTCTACCCTTAATTTGTTTAACAATGCACCATATTAGATAAAGTAGGTTCTATCACACATGGCACAAAATCTCTTCAAACTCACAATACATTGCATGTGTAGTACAAAACTCATGAGATTCTAAAGAAGGCCTCACTCTTAATAAACCAAATCTTCCTTGCACCACACAAAAAATTGTGTGATAACTATGTCTACTCCAACCTTAATTATTTAAGAATTCATCATATCAGATAAAGTATGTTTAAGAATTGTTGGGACTGGTCCTTTGGCATTTATTAAATAGAATAATTTTTTTATCATATTATTATCATTCTATTTATTTGTTGTAAACATGCCATTGGTTCAGTTTTGTAAATTTTTTATTGTGTTAACTGCATTTAAAATAAAGGTCTAATTCTGTAGACTGCTAGAGTTGTTAATGTTTTGCCTGCCTTTTCTAAAAGTGTAAGCCTCAATGCTTGTATAAAAATCTCAATGATGGAGAGTTATCATGATGGAAATGGTTGGAGTACCTTATATTCAACAAATGTTGGCAAGAGACCCTTCTTAGCTATTTGTTTTAGATTAAAATACATACCAACAACAACAGCTAAGAAGGATCGCTTTCCAACATCTGCTAAATAATATAGAGTGGCTATATACATACATGTATGATGATTTTTATATGAGAATTGGGGCTTACACTTTCAGAAAAGGCAGATGAAACATTAACAACTCTATTTTCTCAAAGTTTTTATTTATGAATTAAATCCTATTTTGTATGTGAAATTTTGGGAGTTGCATGAGAATTTTTAGTGTCTAAACACTCAACTAATCCCTCTAGCCGATTGGGAGTGGTTGGGGAAGTTGTGAGGAAGGTTTATAGATGTCTTTGGAATCCATAGTATGATAGAGAAGCTTGGTGTACAGATGAAACAAGAAATCAAATAAAAGACAAGATTTCTAATTGAAATTAGTGATCTTAAAGGTGTAAAAGTCTTGTTTTGGTTTTTCATTTCCACTATGCAATAATTAATAGTTTTCAAAATTCATATTCACTTATTGAATGCTTTGGAGACTACTGGTTTGACTGTCCATGTGTTACCAGTGACTGAGATTCATTAAAGGATACTAAACCCTTCATTTTGGGTTATTGTGTGTGGATTCAAATGTAGGTTTGATTTGGTTAATGTTTAGAAGAGATCAATAAAGTATTTAAAGACAATCTTACATTTTTGGCTAGATCAATACTGCTCGCAATCTCATTACCAAACTGGCCAAAGACTATGTTAGGATGATAAAATATGGGGATTCTCTTTACTACTGCAAATCTTTGAAGCTTGCTACACTTTGATGGATGTGTACCATTGTTAAGATATTTGGACCGAGTTTGGCTTACCTCAAATAGGTGAGGCAACATATGGAAAGGTTTTCATCTATTGACCCAAATACTAGGACTATTTTGATCTGTGGGTACCCTAATGTTGGCAAGAGTTCTTTTATTAATAAGATTACTAAGGCGGATGTGGATCCTTCTAGTAGAATGGGAAGACATCTTTCTAGCCTAGGCTTGGATCCTTCGAAAATTAGCTTCATAATAAATGAATTAGATGAGATGGTGTAGGGGCACCTAAAAACACAAGAGGGTCACTTGGAGGACCTAAGGAGGATAGAGTGAAGAACATGACCAAGGGTCATTTGATTTGATGTAACATGGAATGTAAAGCCATTTTATGTAATAAAAAAGGCCTAAAATTATAAAGGCTTGAAAATGACAAAATGTATGTAATAGGGAGTCTATTTAAGCCTTGAAAATGAAGAGAATGGGGGGAGAATAAACTAAAATCTATCTTGTACGGACTGGTTCAGATTTTGGCAATAAAAATATGATTTCTTGCAAATTTGATATTTTTTTTATGAGTATTTGATTTTATTTCATTCATGAGGTAGTGGAAGAATGTTTTAAATTGTTTTTAATAAGTTTCAATCATGAGGGTTTGATCTTCTATTTTCTTTGGTTGTCCTATACAAGAAAAGTTTGTGCATTGATTGAAAATGTAAATTTATTGATCCATCCCATCTATGTATTTTATGTCACTTAGGGATGGATAAAAACCTTCTAACATTATATTGTAACATTTAAAACAAAGTAAATAAGAAGAGTTTCCAAGTTGAGAGTGAATGAAGAAGTTTGATGAGTTTGAAGGGTGCAAAAGGGTCATGAAATTGGTGCAAGGGTACAACATCAGATGTTTGAGCCTTTGGAGGGGGGTATTTTATGTATAAATCCATCATAGGATGGTCAAATTATGGTGAATCAACTTTTGTTGAGTTGCTACGGTGTTGTGAGATAAGACATTGGGCGAGCCCCAGTTTCTAGGGGTTTTGGGGACAAATTTGGGGCTTTTACATCTAGAAGTGTCAAAGATTCAAATTGATCATAGAATCCTCTAATTAGAGTCATTTCAAGACACTTTTGAAAGTGGAAAGGTTTGGGATTGAGTCCTTAATAGGGCTTCTTTGTTAATTGAGCCTATTAGGCCTAGTTGGGAAACATGAATAAGAAATTTTAAGGTGTGATGTTCCAAAACACATAGTATTAGTTTTGACATATGTTATACAAATTGAAAAAGGGTATTCAAATATGTAATTATTTTTATGAGTCATTTGGAATGTTTTTGAGAAAACCATGAAAATAGTCATTGTTGTACTACCAAGATTGGGGTTTGAAGGCCTAGAATAGACAGATTGAGTTTTGGAGTAAAAAGACCATAGTGTGAGTGCATGGTGAGTGAAGATAGGAAAAAAAAAATAGGTTTTATGGTCCTTGGAGGGTTTGGAATCACCATTTGAAGAGGTGATCAAGAATTTGGTTGATGAAACCAATTGGCAAGCTGGAACAAGCATGAACCAAGAACTTGTTTGATATGGTGGATATGGAGTTGCTGAAGGAAACTTAAGATGTGGACTCTAGTGGACTAAGATATTATTTAATTTACCTCTAATAGTTCTAAGGAATGTGGGATGGGTCATTGGTATTGATTCCATGTGAAGGAAGAATGAGAAGTGTTGTTACAAAATAAAGGAAACTTGTGAGATTCCCTATGAAGTTTGGATTGTTACCACTAGCCTCTGCATCATGAGAACTGAAAAATTAGCTTCCCAAGAAAAATATCATAAATGAACTATGTGTAGCCCAATTCATGTGCCCTATGTGCGTACCTAAATGATATATTTGAAATAACAAGGGTAAGGCTTAAAGAAGTTAATTTTGCATCACAGTCCCCAGTTGTTGCAGCAGCAGAGCATCAGGCGCCACCTTCAGCACAATATGATCACTAGACAAGTTTGTATGTTTTATGAAGTTTGTTCATTGTGGATAGGTTATCATATTGTGCTAAAGGTGGCACCTGATGCTCCGCTGCTGCAACAACTACAGGCTGTGATGCAAAATTAACTTCTTTAAGATTTATCCTTGTTGTTTCAAATATATCATTTGGGTACACACAAAGGGCACATGAATTGGGGTACACATCTTTCATTTATGAGATTTTTCTTGGGAAGCTAATTGCTCAGCTCTCATCTACTTCATTTATTATGAAGCTAATTACCAAAGGATCCAGGCCTAGGCTAGAAAGATGTCTTCCCATTCTATTGTGGATAGATGTTTCATAAAACATACATACCTGTTGCACATATGTTGGCGAATAGATTTTTCTTCCTCTTTTTAAATAAGAATAAATAAAGACTCTATGTTTCTAAGGACAAACTATTCATCAATAATTGGGTAAGCACATGAAGTTACTTCCCTCTGAATTCTTAAGGTACAGCTCCCTTGTATGATATTCAAGGAATTATCAACAATGAAATTAACTTATACACTTTTAACCTGAAAGTGCAGAAGGATCGCTCACATGCTCTTGGGTATGGAGGTGGTTTACAAAATTAATAGCTAAAGGAATCACCTATGAGGAAAATTAATTCCTATTAAATACTTCAAAAATATTACAACCTAAGGAATAACTTAAGAAAAAGAAACTAAAAGGAGACCGGAAGTAATTGAATATGAATAATACATGCATAGATTCAAATATACAAATTTCCAAAGCAATCCATTTATTCCAGATTTGATTCAAAGATCAAAATCATACTAAGCATCCATGTATTCATAAAGATCAGATCAAAGTCTCATAAAAAATCAGTCACTAGCTATTTTGAAAAACAAAACCTATATCATCTATCTATTTCCAAAAAAGAAAAAGTCTCTACATCTATTATCTATATCTATTTTCTAACCCCTTTTTAGTCTAATGCCCCAGCATTAATAGTTTCATGTCCAAGAAAGCCTCTAGAAAAACTCAGCTTCTCGGACAACAAAAAAGAAACTGCTTAAAACTAGTTATACAAACAGAAATAGAGTTCAATGTACGTGTTGCTTAAAACATAAAACTAAGAAGAACTTGTCTCGAGAACTACGAGCTCTTTCTAGGTTCATCTGATGTGGCAGTCTTCACAAGTTTCCATGATCGAAATACATTTGCCAACTCCTAGGCTAACTGGATATGTAAATTCTTTAAGCCTATTAGCTTCGCCTAGGTTGCGTTCTTCTCCCATCTCAGTTCCTTGATTCTCTCCGCTTGTTTCAGAAAATGCCCCTTGTTTAATAACAACATGGACTCCACGTTGGCAATTCTAGTGAAGTCTTCAACTGTTAACACATCATTCTCCCCGAGGGCATGCATGGTGTCAGTGAAGACCTTAACCATAACATCTACATTCTTGTTACCTTCATCGATTTGTAGAATGCTTGAGGGGTTCACAATTTTAATATCTTTTAGAGAATCCATGTGCATATCGAGGACTTCCTTCTCCATTGCCTTGGCTTGTGAGATTGCGGCTTTGAATAGTGTATGCTTCCATCCAAAGTTCTATTTTAAAATGAAGAGCATACATGGATCAACTAGCTTCATCAAATTTTCAATCCAAAACTTAGTCACACCATAGCTCTCTATTTCCTAAACCTGAAATACAATTGCCTCACACTTTATTTCTTCTACCTCCCAACTTGGAACCAGTGTTTGAATCTCACCAAGTAACCCCTCTCCATCCAGACAGGTAGAAATGAATTCACGGATGAAGGCACTTCCTTTAGTGACAATGTTGTTTACCCAGGATGTGACTACCTCTATTAGAGCTCTACCTTGCTACACTTGGTTCACCAATTTTTGGTTCTCAACTAAATTTGGATCGAAATCCTATGAAGACTGAGCCAATGGAAGTATCCCATCATCAGCAAGCGAATTCTGCCATAGTGGAAACTAGCCGCTTCAACTCGTGTTTCTCCCTTCCGTCCTTTTGTGACTGCGCTAGCATGTGATCTGGCAAAAATTTAAATAGATGATCCCTGGAATCTCTATTTACAACTCTGAGTTCCATTTTTGTGATCTCAAAATCTTCAGCTTCTAGTTCCTGTATCCCTTCCTTAGGTTTGAATGTGGCTATTTCTGCAGTCACCTTTCCAGTTGATGGATCGGTGGATAATCTAGCATCACTCTTCATCTTTTTCTCTTTAGGAGTCTGAGTAGCATACTTGGTAACAATTTCCTTCATGGGTAATGCAACAGGTTTCTACGTGTTTCTCCTTTTTACTGTTTCAGTCAACCAGGGAGGAATTGAACTAGCAACCATTCGATTATCAGGCATCTTTACTAGAGTATTTTCAACTTGAGAAACCTATGTATCCATGATAAGAGTTTCTTGATCTTTATCTATCTCATCTGGTGGAAATGAGATATCCACCTCAATTTCAACGTCCAAGTAATCCAGTCCCAAGGCTGCCATTTGTGAACACTTCTCTGATCTTGTTCTCGGTCTTGATCTCTTGGCAGTAGGATATCCACTTGAAGGCACCTTTTTCTTAGGAGATGTAACCTTCCTTGCATTGGAAACCACATGAGATGCATTAGAAGAAGTATGTTTTACATTTTTAAAGGTTGACTTTGTGCTAGATTTTCCAAGAGGGGGATTCATAGTTTCCTTCTTTTTCTTCCCTGCCAACCAGCTTTATGTGACTTATAAAATAGTTCGAGCCCTTAGTTTTATGTCATCTTCCTCTACCCTATTCCAATCTATGTCTGGAAGTCTTCCTATTTGCACATTACCATCTTCTGAAATTGTAGCTTCAACATTGTCCTCTTCCACACCTTCAATATCCAAGTTCAATTGCAACATTTTAATTTGCGAGATCATAAGTTTCAACTAATCTCTTTTCCATATTGCTCCTTCATCATTGAGTTCTTCCCATAAGTCTTCCAAGTGTGAACTAGGTGAGGGGTAATTACTTAGGCTCAAGACCTACCTAGCAAAACCCTTATTATCAAAACCTCTTCTCATCTTGTAGAACTGTAAATGAAAACTTAGTAGATTGCTCCCAATTATAGAAGCATCTATCATATTATTGTAGGTCAAATTATCAATCTTTACTAGAAACATAGAAAGCCATTTTTCCTCCGGCAAGGTGCTTTTAACAACCACAAACAGTTGCCTACAAATTTCTGCTAAAATGAAATAATCAAAGGTGAACCTCGGGAGCTTAATAGGTTCATCATCAAAACCTCTGACCCGGATGTAGGTAAAGTGAGAAAACTAAGTATAGAGACTTCCATAAGTCTGAATCACTTTTCATGCTTCTAATGAAACTTTCTGATCTGGAAAGCCTACCAATTGTTGACACAGTTTGCCCAAGAAAATGTCATGAACTCTCCTATAGTTTTCCAGAATTTTATCCTTCCTTAACAAAGGGAAATACTCATAAATAAATAAATCTTCATTCCAGGGAACATGTTGTATAGGAGACAAGTCTTGTGTGCAGGCCAAATAATATATCAGGTATGAAGACATATAGAAATCCCACCTAGTGCCCTGGGCTTGCTTGAATTGATCCCTTAGTGAACTAGCAATAATTTCTGCCTAGTCAATGTGTTGCCTTCCTTCTAAGACTATTTCAATGAAATGAAACATCCATTCTTTGTAAAGAACAACCTATTTTGAACCCTTAATTCGATGAAGCAGCACAATCACATTGTGAATGTGAGGTTTCATGTGATCCTTTTTAAGAACATTAGGCAACCGTGAACCTCCTTTGTAATTATTTCGGGTCCATTTCCTAGCCACATGACTCCAGTTTTTGTCTGCATTTTCCCTGTATTGAGTCAAGGATTGGGTAGGAGTAAAACTAGCAAGAGACTCCTCTGGAATTTTGAAGACAGCAGCAATAGTTTTCCTATTAACTGGCATGAGGGTTTGTCCATCCGAATTTAAAATGCATTTAGACTTCACATCATACCTATTTATACATTATTGAATTAATTCTGGGCATACGGCTGATGGTGGAAAAGTTGCAGCTTCTAATAGTCCACTTGACATAAACTCTAAGCTCTGGTCTTCCCCTACATGATTTGTGAGGTCTACTACCATTTTGTCTACTTGTATTCCTAAAAGGTCTGTATTTGAGATAACAGGGGCTTGACATTGCAAATTCTTAACATTTCCAAAGAAATGTAAACTAGACCTCATCTTTTTCCTAGAAATAAAAACATAGGCGCTCCCTCCCATCTTGAATCAATGCATCTAACAACAACAGGAAATAAGAGAAGGCTTGTAGAAGCTACCTATTTCATGCAGACTTGGAATAAATCCTTCACCACAGCCAAGACTCCACAGAAAACAAGACTAGGAAAGAAAGACTTACAAAACTATTTATGTTTTTTTGGAGGGTTACTACCCAGAAATATAGACTTAAATGAGCATAAGGTGAAGGCATTAATTTCAAATGATGTGAAAAATAATGATGTAGCAAAAGGACATCCTCATAGCCTGCCACCTTCAATAACTTAATTTATTTTCCCTCAAATAATATCCCTTGCTCGTGCCAAAGATCTCATTAATTTCCCTTGGCAAACTTTCATTAATTTACTTTATGAATTCCATCAAATCAAAACCCGCTGCTCTTTAAAACTTAATCATTTCACTGCCAGCTCATTGCCACGGGTCCCACCACTTGTCCTTCCATTAATGATTCTACCCTCAAACTCTCATTGAACCTCTTTGAACTACTTTGAATTGGAGTTCAAAGTGGTTCGAAGTGGTTCACCACCCAAAGCTTACATAGGCTAGGGCCCACCTACATAAAACAAACATTAGAAAATAAAACATTTACTAAACTACTTTAAACTACTTTGAACCGGAGTTCAAAGTGGTTCGAAGTGGTTCAGGAAGGGTATAAGCTTTGAAAAAGGTTCATCCAAAGGAAAATTGGAGTTGAACTTGGCAAAGTTGAAGATGGATTCTTGACAATTTTGAAGGTTATGGGTGCTTTGAAGGATTTTTGTACAGAAAGACTACCAAAGGGATTCGTTAAATGAACTTCACATAGTGGACTTGTAAGGGTCTTTGACACTTCAATAATGGCAACTCTAACTGATCCTAACATCGGCTCTAACTGAGGACTGCATATTGCTCAATGTGCAGAGAACTCTGGTAAACTGGTTTCACAAAAAAAAAACTAACAAATGGATAGAAAAATAGACAACTACGACACACCAAAAAGGAAAATAGGGAAACAACCTACTATGTACATAAGAATTGACTAAAGAAAAACACTAGAGCTTGCATAACTTAAGGTCCTACCCATTGTAGGTAAAAGGTATATTCACGTCATCTGTGTAAGATAACCGAAAAGCATTGGAACCAAGGGCTTCAGAAACAATGAATGGGCCCTTCCATAAGGACTCAAATTTTTTGTGAGCTCCTTTACGTGCTCGTCTTTTGTCCCATAAAAGCACTTCATCTCCTTCCATAAAGTTATGAGGCCACGTCTGCATATCAAAAATCTGCTTCACCTTCAGCTGATGCTTTGTGATATGATCTACTAATTCCTCCCTTTCTTCTTCCAGTCTACTCAAATGCATAACCCATTTCTCCAGAGGATCTCTGAAGTATTGATCTTCAATGACATCTTGAAGCTTAGCTGAGAAGAGTTCTAAAGGCAAAGAAACATGTGCTCCTATCCTATATACCAATTCAAAGGGGGCCATTCCAATTGCTCTTTTCAAAGTGGTTTGATCTACCCACAAGGCTTCAAACAACTTCTTATACCACTCCTTGGGATTATCATCCATCAACTTCTTCATGATTGTTACCAGGCTCTTATTACTGGATTCAGCTTGACCATTCCCTTGTAGAAAATAATTAGAAGAATGTACTAGAGAAATACCATGCTCATAATAGAAAGTTGAGATCTCCTTAGAGGAAAAGTATGTAGCATTGTCTACTACTATCTTAACAGGCACACCAAACCTGACAAAAATGTAATTTAGAAGGAAATCACAAACAGCCTGAGAGTTTTCTTTCTTAGTGGGAATTGCTTCCACCCACTTAGTAAAATAATAAGTGGTCGTAAGAATATAAACATGTCCTGCACTAGATGGTGGGTTTAAAGGGCCAACAAAGTCTATTCCCCACAGTTTGAAAGGTTCATCAATAATCACTGGTTTAAGAGGTAGAGCTGCAAGATGAGGTCTTCTAGTAAAAAGCTGACATTTCTCACAATTGCAGACATACTGGTATGCATCCTTGAACATGTCAGGCCAATAAAACTAATTCTGAAGAATCTTAAATGCAGTCACAATTGAAGAATAGTGGCCTCCCAAAGCCTCATCATGAAACACCTTCAAAAGTTATTTCTATTGTTCACCATCCACGCATCGTAGAAAGGTTCCATCAATGCCCCTTTTGTATAACGTCCCCTGGGATATCACATATTTACTTGCTTTTAACTTCAGGTTACATCTCTCCTTAGGGTTTAAATGACCAGGACACTCACCATAAGTAATAAAATAGGCCATGTTTGAAAACCAGGAATCAGTTAGACTAACAAGTAATGTCATGGGTACTTCATCAATTTTCTTAGATGGGTGACCATTTTCTGCTATCAGCTTGCATAAACCTTTTCCTCTTACCAAATTGGTTAGCTTTATTAGTAAGTCATATTCTTGAATTTTCGCTATCCAAATAGCTCTTTTATTTATACCAATCTCCTTCTGAGTCAAAATACTCTTCACCGTGGTATCGGGTACGAGGACTGTACAATGTGAATGCAGAATATAATACCTAAACTGTTTCACCACTTTCACCATGGCGAAGGCATGTTTTTCCATTTGGGATTACTTGAGCTCATTCCTTTTTAGGGGTGTGCTCATGAAAGCTATTGGTGCTTCTTTTCCTTTCTCATCTTTCTGTGTTAATATACCAAATAGTGTGTGTTCAGAAGCATAACAATATATGATAAAATCCTTCTTGAAATTAGGACTCTTCAACACAAGTGCTTGAGATATCACATCCTTAATTTCTTTGAAAGCTTTGCACCCATTATCATTCCACTTAAAAGGAATTTTCTCACTCATCATATCAATCATATGTTTAGTAATTTCTGAGAATTTGGGAACAAAAGCACGTAGGAAATTCACCTGGCCGAAAAAGGACTTCAATCCACTTCTACTTAATGGCAAGCTGAGCTGTTGAATCACTTTAACCCTTTTAGGATCAATCAGGATACCATTATTTGAGACTATATGTGATGAAGGATGCTCCCCTTAATACGACAAACACATAACAGAAATAGAGAAACAACAACAATATGCAAGAACAAAAAATTGGCTTCTTATTATCTTCACAAATGTGGAATTACAAACTTTCAGAATTACAATATGCAAAGCCACATGGGCATTCCCTTACAATATTCTATAGGACAAAGCCTTGAATCAATACCTAGAACTACCCTAGACAATACTACGGGCCTTCTTTATATAGGCATTCTCCACCGCCCGAGAAGGTTCTAGAAATTTAGCCCTAAGGGCCAACCAAACTTAGAATTTTTTATTTTTTTTTAATTTATTACATCAAAGTCAGCTCAAAATAACTTTTGAAACCCAAACAAAAATTTTGAAGGAAAATTATTTTCCACCATTTCAGGTGACCCGACTTAGAAAATTATTTTCCACCATTTCAGGTGACCCGACTTCTGGAGATCAGAAGTCATCACCAGTTGACCCGATTGACTATTATAACCCCATTTCAGAAATGCCACAAAGCACTCTACAGGCTTAACTTGCGCAAGTGCCCATCACCCAAAATTTTGACCTCATCTGGGGCCTCTAAAGCCTTCAAAACTGAGTTCAAAGTTTCTGTACCCTATTGCCAATACTAAAAATCTTCAATATCTTCAAAACTAGACCCGATCTAGCCATGAAACTTTGCTAGCAAGCTAATATGGCTGAGATGAACCTCCACGTGTAAAATCAGAACATTCTGAAATTTATGACCAACTTACTAAAAATAGCAGTTCTACACAAGATAGCCCTTACTGAATACAAAAACATAAATATTTTTGGGTGATGCAAGATTGCTCTTACACCCAGGATGCTCCTGCATCAATATGACCTAGTAGTTTTCCTTCCTCCACAAAGAATGTCCAATTTTTGGGGTTTAGAGATATGTCATGACTCCTACATCTCAAAAGCATTGTTTCAAGATCTTTTAAATGTTGATTCCTCTTCTTAGAAAATAGAGTGAGATCATCTAAATACACTACTATGATTTTATTCCAGAGATCCTCAAAAGAGGAGTTCATTGCCCTTTGGAAAGTGGCACCCGCATTGATCAACCCAAAGGGCATATGGTTATATGCATAAGTTCCCCATGGGGTGATGAAAGCTGTTTTATGCTGATCACTTTCTGCCACACTGATTTGATTGTATCCAGAATAGCCATCTAGCATAGACAAAACTTCAGCTCTAGAAACCGCTTGAAGCACATGCTCCATCACAGGTAAGGCTAATTATCTTTCAAGCTTGCCTGACTACACAGATCCTAATTTTTCCATTCTTCTTTCTCACAGGGACTATATTGGTGATCCATGTTGAATGGTGGATGGGATAAATGATCCTTTCCTGTAGCATTTTTTAAACTTCCTTTAATATGGCCTTCGACACTTTCAGATTGTAGTTCTTTAGTTTCTGGTGAAAAGGAGTAACACCAGGTTTCAAAGGGATTTGATGTTCAAATTGACCTCCCCTGAAGTTCTTTAAGTCTTCATACCCCCAAGAAAAAACATCTTTGTACTCCATGAGCAACCTCCTCAAGTCTTCTTTCTCAAACATGGTACAAGTCAGACCAATAGAAATCCATCTTGGATTATCTTGCTCTCCTATGTCAACCTTGTCATATTCCTTGGCATTATGTACATGGGATATCTTTTCCTTAACAGTACTGTCATCTTTTCTTCTGAATAAATGTTCTAGAGATATAAGGCCCTTGGGGATCTTATTACCCTTCAGCTGGATCACTCCTTCACTACCCGCAACATCTTCATAGAATTCTTTGTATTCACCATATGATCCTTCAAAATAAACATTAGGAAAACCTACAACACATTCTAAGAAATCTCTGAGTTGAGAATCATTATCGAAAACTTGCCAATATTCTACATTCTCGGGTACTCTAGGCTTGTAAATCATCTCAATCTCATATTTTTGAATCTTAAAATCTGGATGAGGCAATAAAAGTGAGGCTGACATCGCCAAGGCATTTGCTCTGGTATTCTAAGCTCTTGGTATAAATTCTATAGAAAAAGCATCAAAGAAATCCAACTCATCCCATACCAAATTTCTATAATGTTTTAACTTCTCATTCTTGATAGCAAATTGTCCCTTCACTTGCTTCACAATTAACTCTGCATCACCCCTCACTATCAACTTCTTGACTCCCCTCAGTTTTGCCTCCTCCAATCCCAAAAGTAAGGCTTCGTACTCCACAGTATTATTGGTATTTTTGAAATCTAACTTGAAGGAAAGAGGGATACACTCTCTATTAGGAGGAAAAAGAACTACTCCTGCACCAGAACCTGAATTGGAACAGCTGCCATCGAACTCCATCTCCCATATATCTTCTTCTTTCTGAGGAGAAATTTCACCATCTTCTCCGAGATCAGCCAAAATAACATAATTACAAAAATGGCACTCTTCATACAGGATTTGAGCTTTTGGATTGTCTGAGGGCACCACAGTATACTTATTTTTAGGCTTAGGTTCAAGTTTTACTTTCTTTTTACCAACTGGAATCATGGCCTCTGACCAGTCCATCTTAATGTCGCCTCCTAAATCTTTGCAAAATGTTCTACTAAGTAGCATGGCATAGCTAGCGGGGATATTTGCTACTAGAATAGTCAATTTTAGATGCTTGTCAGGGTAAGCAGTAAGAATGGCTTGGGCATCTTTGACCTAACCCATTAATGGTACTTGTTTCCCACCCATAGAATAACAATGACCATAAGTTTTAGTTAAAGGGTATGTGCAAGATCATGAGGGGCCAAAAAGTGGTGATGTTTGTTCAAAACTTTGACAATGTAGCTGACAACTTTTTTTTCACCCAAATTTGATAAAATGAAAAGGGTATCTTAAGAAGATTATCAGCTTTCTATCGATATAATTGCTCTCAAATTTTGAATTTGGTAAGTAATTATTAGTTATTTTCTAATTCAACTACCTCTAAAGTGCTGATTTATATGCTGATTGAAAAATGACTATAACTTTCAGACGATATAACATTTTTGAAATCTGAAAAAGGTGTCACATTCTATGCTTTGCCTACTATAAGGAAAAAAAATAAAATTTGAATTTTGTAAAGTTTTGAATGAGTTAAGGTGGTCAGACACGAGAGTTTTTTTATTCTAAAAATGTTGTAGCAAAAAATTCATAATTAATTATTTTTTTGGAATAAAATTATAAAAAAATATGCATCACATCCAGGCATGAGTCTACTAATTATTTATAAAATCTTATAATAAAATATTATCATTTGATTATGATTAAGGTGGTCAAACATACACCTACTTCTTATTTTTTTCCTGAAATTTTTGTATTGCTGCATTGAAATCTATACTTTTCACCAATCATACTAACTTTTTCTCAAAAAAGGCCTAGTAGTTTAGAAACTAGATTCATTTTTCTATAGATTCTATTCTTACAACTTTTTGATACTAGGTTCATAGCTAGTTGAAATTTTCATGTCAAGTTGACTAACCTTGATTTGCTGATTTTTCATTGCCACTTAAGGGCATAGTTTGGCCCCTCATGATCTTGCACATACCCTAAAGTAAGACTAAGGGCTCTAGCTACTAGGGCTGGCATGATATTATCTGATGCACCAGAGTCAATAATACAATTACTAAGTTTTTGGCCATTTAGCAGTAAGGAGACATATAAGGGATTTGGCTTTCTTTCTTCTATTTCACTCTCAATAGAATTAACCAAAGGGCATTCTTTAGGAGTCTGTGGAGTATCCTGGGGTTTGAAAACTAGGGGTTCTTCAACTATAGTCACCTCACATACAAGGGGTTTATCTATTTTGGGGTCTGAACTTGACTCCCCTTTAACATACTGGACCAGTTTGTCTAGTTCTTTAGGGTTCATTTTAAGGTATTCTGCAGGGGAAATGGAGATTGTGCTTGTTTTATAGAATTCAACAAAATCAAATGAAGAAGAAGAAGATGAACTACCTCTTGGTAAAATATTTACTTTAGGGCCCTTTGGAACTACAAGAGTCTCCCCACTTCCAGCTTCTTTGCACCTAGCATCAGCATTAGCAGTAATCGAACCCGGGACAAACTTCTGTGCTCTCTAATTTCTTGTCAAGATCACACAAGCAAGATCTTGCAAGGTGGCCAAGACACTTCCCCCTCTGTCAGAGCCCAGCTCATACTCCAAATAATAGGAACTAGAGAAACCAATATCAGGTGAATCCTTCTCCTCTCGAACCTCTTCTATTCTGATGGTATCCTTCGTGGCATTAATTTGAAGACACCTTAACCAATCCAAACAAGATTCACCATCATGATCAGTTGTTAGATGAAAGGAACACATTTTTTCTCTGGGTGCAGGTTCAATCTGCAACCTAGGTTTTGAACTTGGTAAGAGAGGAGTCTTTCCTGAAGGTTGATTATATTGTCTTTGACTAACATCCTGATAAGGGGACTGATATGGAGAACTCGCCTTATTTTGCTGTCTCTTGAGCATAGCCATGTCATTCATTAACCTCTGCATTAGAGGATCTATTGTCGCAGAAGAAGAATTATTTCTTGGAGCCTGAACCTCTCTCTTCCACTTGCCAGCTATTATGAGAGTATCTTCTAATTGAATAGCTTGTGTCTAAGCAGCGACCAAGTCTACCACTCCATCTTTGAACAAGTGGAAACTTATGTTAGGTGGAGCTGCATTTAAGAAGAAAGTCTTCTTATTTTCATCACTTGGTGCAAAGTTGGCTGGAATCCTTTGCAAGGTTCTATTAAACTTAGCTACGAACTCATGCATAGGCTCATGCATCTCCTTCTTCATCTAACTAAGCTGGAGCAATAAAGATATCTCATTATCAGGTGTTTTGAATCTCCTTTCAAAAGTATTTTTCATGTCAATCCAATTTCTGATTGAGCCATTGGGTAAATGACTAAACTAGTCTGCTGTAGTGTTGACCAAGGTTCTGACAAAAAGCCTCATTGCAAATTCTTTAATGGGAACACTTATAACACCACAGGTGGTGTGAAAGGCACTTAAATGATCATCAAAGGTTACTTTTCCATCTCCATTAAACTTGGGTAGAACCTGATTAGCACCTTTAGGCAAGTCTACAGGTTGATTAACTCCTAAGTTCAGCGGGCCAATATTTTGACCCCAGGATTGATTGGCAACCATGTTAGGTAACTAAAAATTCAAGGGCTGAATATTGAGGATAGTAGGTACCATAGTACCAAATGTTATAATAGCTTGGAAAAGAGGTGGAACAACTAGGCTAGGTGGAGGTGAAGATGGTCTACTAAAAGTTTGAGTTTTCTTCTTCTTACAAGTATTAAGATTAGGCATGAAACTAAGATTCTTCAAAGCTTCAAAGTCTTCATCAACCAACCCTCTACTCCTATCGCCTCTCGTGTATCTCTTTTCTGCCAGTTTCAATGTCTAGGAAAGATCTTAATTTCTTGCTGGGACTTGTGCAAGTCTATCTACTATGACTACTTCATGAGAAATTGGTATTCCCCTCAGTCGCTCTGCTATTTCTTCTTCCTTCTTAAGCACTTGTCTGACTTGATGAAATTGTTGGTTACTGTGTCTGAACCTCCATGCTGCTTCAGCAAGGCTTGAGATTATGTCTTCTTGTGTGTCTCCAAATTCTAGGTTAGGTTGAAGCACAAGAAACAAGTCGTTATGTGGCAACACCATCTTGTAGCATTGTAATAAATGGAGAATCTGATATTTAAAACTTGACTCTCCCTAGTAGAGTCACCAAAAATCTGTTGGTGAACAAATTTGTCTTCCTCTTTTTAAATAAGAATAAATAAAGACTCTATGTTTCTGAGGACAAACTATTCATCAACAGCTGGGTAAGCACATGAAGTTACTTCCCTTTGAATTATTAAGGTACAACTCCCTTGTATGATATTCAAGGAATTATCAACAATGAAATTAACTTATCCACTTTTAACCTGAAAGTGTAGAAGGATCACTCACATACTCTTGGGTATGGAGGTGGTTTACAAAATGAATAGCTAAAGGAATCACCTATGAGGAAAATTAATGCCTATTAAATACTTCATAAATATTACAACCTAAGGAATAACTTAAGAAAAATAAACTAGAAGGAAACCAAAAGTAACTGAATATGAATAATACCTACACAGATTCAAATATACAAATTTCCAAAGAAATCCATATATTCTAGATTTGATTCAAAGATCAAAATCATACTAAGCATCCATGTATTCATAAAGATCAGATCAATGTCTCATCAAAAATCAGTCACTAGCTGTTTCAAAAAACAAAATCTATATCATCTATCTATTTCCAAAAAAGAAAAAGTCTCTATGTCTATTGTCTATATCTATTTTCTAACCCCTTTTTAGTCTAATGCCCTAGCATTAATAGTTTCATGTCTGAGAAAGCCTCCAGAAAAACCCAACTTCTCAGACAACAAAAAAGAAACTGCTTAAAACCAGTTATACAAATAGAAATAGAGTTCAATGTATGTGCTGCTTAAAACATAAAACTAAGAACTTGTCTTGAGAACTATGAGCTCTTTCCAAGTTCATCTGACGTGGTGGTATTCACAAGTTTCCATGACCAAAATACATTCACCAAATCTTGGGCCCACTGGATATGTAAATTCTTTAAGCCTATTAGCTTCGCCTGGGTTGTGTTCTTCTCCCATCTCAGTTCCTTGATTCTCTCTGCTTGTTTTGGTAACTGCCCCCTATTTAATAGCAACATGGACTCCACGTTGGAAATTCTAGTGAAGTCTTGAACTATTAACACATCATTCTCCCCGAGGGCATGCATGGTTTTATCAAAGACCTTAACCATAGCATCTGCATCCTTGTTACCTTCATCGATTTGTAGAATGCTTGAGGGGTTCACAATTTTAATATCTTTTAGAGAATTCACGTGCATATCCAGGACTTCCTTTTCCATTGCCTTGGTTTCTGAGATTGTGGCTTTAAATAGTATACGCTTCCATCCAAAGTTTTGTTTTAAAATGAAGAGCATACATGGATCAACTAACTTCATCAGATTTTCAATCAAAAACTTAGTCACACTGTAGCTCTCTATTTCCTGAACTTGAAATACAATTGCCTCACACTTTGTTTCTTCTACCTCCCAACTCAAAACCAACATTTGAATCTCACCAAGTAACCCCTCTCCATCCAAACAGGTAGAAATGAATTCACAGATGAAGGCACTTCCTTTAGTGACAATGTTTTTTACCTAGGATGTGACTACCTCCATTACAACTCTACCTTGTTGCACTTGTTTCACCAATTTTTGGTTCTCAACTAAATTTGGATTGAAATCTTGTGAAGACTGAGCCAACAAAAGTATCCCATCATCAACAAGCGAGAAAAGGAATTCTGCCATAGTGGAAACTAGCTACTTCAACTCGCGTTTCTCCCTTCCATCCTTTTGTGACTTCCCTAGCATGCGATCTGTCAAAAATTTAAACAGATGATCCCTGGAATCTCTATTTAGAACTCTAAGTTCCATTTTTGTGATCTCAAAATTTTTGGCTTCCAGTTCCTGTATCCCTTCCTTAGGTTTGAATGTGGCTATTTCTGCAGTCACCTTTCCAGTTGATGGATCAGTGGATAATCTAGCATCAGTCTTCATCTTTTTCACTTTAGGAGTTTCAGTACCATAGTTGGTAAAAATTTCCTTCACGAGAAATGCAACAGGGTTTTAAGTGTTTCTCCCTTTTACCATTTCAGTCAGCCAGGGAGGAATTGAACTAGCAACCATCCGATTATCAGGCATCTTGACTGGAGTATTTTCGACTTGAGAAACCTTTGTATCCATGATAAGAGTTTCTTGATCTTTATCTGTCTCATCTGGTGGAAATGAGATATCCCCCTCAATTTCAATGTCCAAGTAATCCAGTCCTAAGGCTGCCATTTGTGAACGCTTCTCTAATCTTGTTCTCAGTCTTAACCTCTTGGTAGTAGGATGTCCGCTTGAAGGCACCTTTTTCTTAGGAGATGTAACCTTCCATGCATTGGAAACCACATGAGATGCATTAGAAGAAGTATGTTTTACATTTTTAAAGGTTGACTTTGTGCTAGATTTTCCAAGAGGGGGATTCACAGTTTCCTTCTTTTTCTTCCCTGCCAACTAGCTTTCTATGACTTCTAAAATAGTTCAAGCCCTTAGTTTTATGTCATCTTCCTCTACCCTGTTCCAATCTATGTTTGGAAGGCTTCCTATTTGCACATTACCATCTTCTGAAACTGTAGCTTCAACACTGTCCTCTTCCACACCTTCAATATCCAAGTTTAACTGCAACATTTTAATTTGTGAGATCATAAGTTTGGACTAATCTCTTTTCCATATTGCTCCTTCATCGCTGAGGTCTTCCCATAAGTCTTACAAGTGTGAACTAGGTGAGGGGTAATTACTTAGGCTCAAGACCTGCCTGGCAAAACCCTTATTATCAAAACCTCTTCTCATCTTGTAGAACTGCAAATGAAAACTTAGTAGATTGCTCCCAATTATAGAAGCATCTAGCATATTATTGCAGCTCAAATTACCAATCTTTACTGGAAACATAGAAAGCCATTTTTCCTCCGACAAGGCACTTTTAACAACCACAAACAACTGGCTACAATTTTTTGCTAAAATGAAACAATCAAAGGCGAACCTTGGGAGCTTAATAGGTTCATCATCAAAACCTCTGACTCAGATGTAGGTAAAGTGGGGAAATTGAGTATAGAGACTTCCATAAGTCTGAATCACTTTTCACGCTTCTAATGAAACTCTCTGATCTAGAAAGCCTGCCAATTGCTGACACAGTTTGCCCAAGAAAACATCATGAACTCTCCTATAGTTTTCCAGAATTTTATCCTTCCTTAACAAAGGGAAATACTCATAAATAAATAAATCTTCATTCCAGGGAACATGTTGTATAGGAGACAAGTCTTGTGTGCAGGCTAAACAATATATGAGGTATGAAGACATATAGAAATCCTGCCTAGTGCCCTAGGCTTGCTTGAGTTGATCCCTTAGTGAACTACCAATAATTTTTGCCCAGTCAATGTGTTGCCTTCCTTCTAATACTATTTCAATGAAATGAAACATCCATTCTTCATAAAGAAGAACCTGTTCTGAACCCTTAATTCGATGAAGTAGCATAATCACGTCGTGAATGTGAGGTTTCATGTGATCCTTTGTAAGAACCTTAGGCAACCGTGAACCTCCTTTGTAATTAGTTCAAGTCCATTTCCTAGCCACATGACTCTAATTTTTGTTTGCATTTTCCTTGTATTGAGCCAAGGATTGGGTAGGAGTAAAACTAGCAAGAGACTCCTCTAGAATTTTTAAGATAGCAGCAATAGTTTTCCTATTAACTAGCATGAGGGTTTGTCCATCTGAATTCAAAATGCACTGAGACTTCACATCATACCTATTTATACATTGTTGAATTAATTTCGGGCATACAGCTGATGGTGGAAAAGTTGTGGCTTCTAATAGTCCACTTGACATAAACTCTAAGCTCTAGTCTTCCCCTACATGGTTTGTGAGGTCTACTACCATTTTGTCTACCTGTATTCCTAAAAGGTCTGTATCCGAGATAATAGGGGCTTGACATTGCAAATTTTTAACATTTCTGAAGAAATGTAAACTAGACCTCATCTTTTTCCTAGAAATAAAAACATAGGCCCTCCCTCCCCTCTTGAATCAATGCATCTAACAGCAACAGGAAATAAGAGAAGACTTGTAGAAGCTACCTATTTCACGTAGACCTAGAATAAATCCTTCACCACAGCTGAGACTCCGTAGAAAACAAGACCAGGAAAGAAAGACTTAAAAAGCTATTTATGTTTTTTTGGAGGTTTACTGCATAGAAATATAGACTTAAATGAGCATAAGGAGGAGGCATTAATTTCAAATGATGTGAAAAATAATGATGCAGCAAAAGGACATCCTCATAGCCTGCCACCTTCAATAACTTAATTAATTTTCCCTCAAATAATATCCCCCGCTCATGCCAAAGATCTCATTAATTCCCCTTGGCAAACTTTCATTAATTTACTTCATGAATTCCATCAAATAAAAAACTGTTGCTCTTTAAAACTTAATCATTTCACTGCCAGCTCATTGCCACGGGTCCCACCACTTGTCCTTCCATTAATGATTCTACCCTCAAACTCTCATTGAACCTCTTTGAACTACTTCGAACCGGAGTTCAAAGTGGTTCGAAGTGGTTCACCACCCAAAGCTTACGTAGGCCAGGGCCCACCTGCATAAAACAAACATTAGAAAATAAAACATTTACTAAACTACTTTAAACTACTTTGAACCAGAGTTCAAAGTGGTTCAAAGTGGTTCAGGAAGGGTATAAGCTTTGAAAAAGGTTCATCCAAAGGAAAACCAGACTTGAACTTGGCAAAGTTAAAGATGGATTCTTGACAGTTTTGAAGGTCATGGGTGCTTTTAAGGATTTTTGTATGGAAAGACTACCAAAGGGATTCGTTAAATGAACTTCACATAGTGGATTTGTAAGGGTCTTTGACACTTCAATAATGGTGACTCTAACTAATCCTAACAACATGCATTCTTGATTTAGAGTGGGAAAATCTTATTTTGGATGAGAGGGAGAGAAGCCAAACACATAAATAACATGCACATAAACACGACAACTGAGAAACATAAATGTAGATATCAAAATAGCTAAGAAACATAAATGTAGGCATCATGGTCACAATTGTTTGGAGACACAACATAATTGAATGCTATACCCAGATGATTTAATACAATCACTACTCCTCCAGTTCTAAGTTGACATTGTGGGATCCAAATACCATATACAGATAAGGAATAAATTTAGAGAGTGGAGGAGGGCTGTAAAGACCAAAATAATATAGGGGTCCCTATATTATTTTGGTCATTATTTCCCTCCTCCTATGCTCTCTAGATTTATTCCCTATCTTTAGTTTTTGGATCCCGTAGTGTCGACTTACAATTGGAGTACTAGTTGTGTTGCATCGTCTGGGTATAGCATTCAATTATGTTTTGTCTCCAAATAATTGTGACCATGATGTGTACATTTATGTTTCTCATTTCTTGTGTCCTAGGACCCCTTATGACCCTTTATGACCCTTTACGACCCTAAGAATACATCTTAGAGGTCTTAAAGTGGCATAAAGGGTCATAAGAGGCTCCTAGGAGGGGCCAGATTAGATTCCACCTTCACATGGTTGTCCCTGTTAACTAGAGAATGTTAAACTATTGTCAAAACAAAGAGAAGCTCAATAATTTAAGGTCTTAGTCCATAGAGATGCTGAAAAATGATGGGAATCAATGCTGGAGAGTTTTTTGATACTGAGAAGACATATATGCAGTGGAGGCCAGAAGGGATTTTTGTGGAGATTTACTAGATGTGGAGATTTGCTAGAGAGGGTTTCTAGATTGAGTACCAGGGCAGAGATGATGATTCAATAACCTACATCTATAAACCTTCACATAAATGCCTTTTTTGGCCTCCACTCATACCTCTTCTCAGAATCTAGAAACTTTGGATATTGTTTCTCATCCATGCATAAAATGTGCTAGTGATCGTATAAAATTACTTTTGCGAGATTGGGATCAATTATGAGAAGGTAAACAATAAGATAATATTATTTTATCTTTCATTTCTTTTATCCATTCATATTTTCCGCCTTCTCTTATATTGGATACTATGCAGTGTACACAAAGGCAAGGCGGTGATTATTCTCGATGATTGACAGGTTTATATAAGTCTTCCAAGCCTTACCCAATAGCTAGGAGTAAAGATAACAGAGCTGAAGAGACCATCATAGTTGGTCTCTTTCTTCGGTCCATATTACTGACAAAATGTTTTACCTTTCATTAGCTCATCAAATGCAAGGGTTTGAAAGAATTTAATAGATTATATTTTCATCACTAATGTACATTATTTTAGTTTAACGCTAAATGAATTTATCTACTTCCCACACTTATAAATTAGGAGGATAGCCATAAAGAAGCATCCCCTCCAGTGGATTGAATAATGTAGGCCATGGGAGGAGATGCTTCTTTATCGATATCCTCGTAGTCTATAAGTGCACAAAGTAGATAAATTCATGCAACGCCAACTTAAATAATATATGTTATCATGAAAATATTCTATTAAATTCTTTAAAATCCCCACATTTGATGATCTAATGAAAGGTAAACCATTTTGTCAATAATATGGACCGAAGAAAGAGACCAACTATGATGGTCTCTTGAGATTTTTTATCTTTAATGTGCATATCTGTCTCTTTTTCGACACACATGAAACTTTTTTTGACAATAGTGCTATATGTCCAATGGGTTATTCTGTCAGACATTCACTACCTATCCATCACCATTCTAACAAGTTAAACATCGGAGAGAACTCCTTTTCAAAAGATGTGTGATGGGACTGCTATACATCCGACATTTTGTCCTATATGAAAGTCATTGCATATGCATCACCATTTCGATAATTGTTTGTTGGAGTTCCAATAGATATACTGTATGGAAGCCCATAGTAAAGTTACTATTTATGTGGCCTGTTCTGATATGAAATTATGTCAGAATACTGACGGTTATCACTTCCATCACAATTTCCAATGCAAAAATGCTGACAGGTACATCTGTCAAAGTATTGACAAATAGGCATTGCAAATCTGACACATGGCCATTAGAATATGGCCTCAAATGTACTAGTGCATGAATGCCAAATTTGAGCCATATATTTCTATTTAATATTACTTATATGCTTGCATGGGTGTTTTTGGCCACTGATGAATACATCACCATCTATCTTGCCCATGTTGAGGGTGACATCTTCATTGATCCTATATCCTACCTTGTGATGATTAATCATGTTGCATTCTAGTATTTCTCTAAGATTATACTATTTCTTATTCTCATATACTTATTATTCTTTTATCTATTACAATTTTTCATCAATTAGCCACAACCATTGAGGAAAATAAATTGAATAGAGGTGAGTATACATAATTACTAATGTTCTCAATGTTTGATATGTTATTTTTCTTTTGAGTTAGATATTTTTTCATGGAATCATTTTTTTAGGAATTCATGGGGGAACATACACAAGAAACATGTTTTTTTTTATCGGCAAAAGTGGACAAGCCACTGAATATATTTTATTAAATAAAATTTGATTCAAAAAAGCTCAACTGGGAAATAATCAGTAAGAAAACTGGAATCGTCGCCAAATACAAAAAAGATAATCATTGATATTTACAATGTTACTTATATCGATGAGATATTAGTTCTCAACATACAATTTGGAGATAAAACTTCCTCCAATAATGACATACTTTGAGCGATCATAATTCAAAATTTCAAAAAATGGAACTATCTTTAATTTTACTCCTCCATTTCTGCACATTCAACCACATGAGGGGAAACCAAAACTCTTGAAAAATGTACAACACTCTCCCAACTAGTGGTCGGATGGGGCTATGGTGAAGACTCCCAACCCGACTCACATTTCATCTTTGAAGCTCTAGGAGACACATAAGTTGCCACCGTATCCCAGTCGTAGGCATGACCACCGAGATGAAGCATTGACCAACCAGACCCTACAACATTTGAAGAATTACCACCTGACTCATCTGAGATGCCATGAGTTTGACCCAGAGGAGGTGAAGAGTCCAAACCCTATGAACCAAACAACAGACCTTGCAAACTAGGAAACGAAAGAGGTGGAAACCCAAATGGAAGCCCTTGAGAAGACTACAGTGAATAATCTTGTTTGGTAACCCTAGCAGATCCAATAATGCATAGCCTGTACGCTTCACGCTTTCTTCCAACTGAAAGCCCAGAGCCCTTGCTGTGACTTGCAGGGCAAATTTCATGAAGCTCAGGCTTTGCTTTTCAAATGATTTTTGTAGTGCTTCATATGTTACCATGAACTCATGTTTTTGGAGCAATTGTGACCGTGGGAACAAACCTCCAACCAAAGCATTTTTGGACCATAAATCATAATGTTGCATTTCCCTTTTAAGCTTGTTATCATTCTAGATCTATTGATGAATGACTTTGGCCACCAAGATTTCCAATAGTGGAACTGATTGTAGCAAGTCCATTGCATTTGAAAAAAAGATGGACACCAAATTTGATGGAAACAGGAAGTGCCTAGAAGAAGGGGAGAGAATGTCATCCCTAATTACATGTCTGATAGCCTGCCGAATAGAAGGCGAATGTACACAAAACATTTTATCCATGGCAGCATCATTAATTTGCAAAGGAAGAGCATTTTCCTCCACCCTCAGATGAAGCCATATTTGATAATTTTTAGGAAGAAAAACCCTATGAAATTGATAGCAGGAATCACATTTGACATAAACCTCTACAGAAGTTGACATCTTCAGGCAAGCAATTTGGAAGGGCACTATATCCGTTGTCTTTAATGAAGTAAATAATCTATCTTTCCTGATATAAATAAACCTAAAGAATGACACTTAAATTCCAAAACATGTGTGAGTAAATTACAATCTAATCTAAGCTCGTGTTGAATATTTGAAGGACTAAAAGCCATGTGATAGTAAAATTTGATCAGGCACCAAGTTGATCTCGCATCATGCGATGTACACCACGTGGCCATTTAGAACACTTGGCGTACAAATATGACACCCTCTTAACATAAGACTTGGTAGCTGTAATTAAAGAGGCATGAACAATATTTATTACAAACTTTTCCACTGCAATCATGCCCAATGTGCCCAAATAAAAATGATTAAGACTAAAATTCCACTAAATATGAATTAATCAACACTTGCAACTCCTCATGCTGCTCAATGAATGTCATCAGTTGAAAGGTAGAATTCATGATGCCATCACATCCTAGGTTTGAAAGATAATTTGCAACTTTATTTCCCTCCCTAAGAGTGTGAGATATAGTTACCTCATGAAATTGATCAATCAAATTCCACATTTGATGAAGAATATACTTAAGCTACCAGGAATGTGTCTGTCTCTTGATGCAAGCATTAATAATTACCTGTGAATCACCTTCAATCTGCACTTGATGATAGTCCCCTTTCTTTGCAAGGATTAATCTTGCAAAAAAATCTTGAGCTTCTACTGTATTATTGGTTCCATCTAGTAAAGATACAGATGTAATTTCTAGCACTTTTCCTTTACAATCTCTAACACATGCCGCTAACCCTGATTTACCCGGATTTCCTCTAGAATCTCCATCAAAATTGAGCTTCACATATCTTGAATGAGGAGGCTGCCAATGCACAGTAGACCTATCTACTTTGATTTGTGTTTTACTGGCTAATCCACTTCCTAAGGGAATAAATAGTGATTTCCATTCTCGAATAGTGCTTCCATCCCATGAAGTAATAATAGGATTGATCTTACATCTACTAAGGCTTGCATTATTTACTTCCACTATCAACTTTTCAATGCCCTCTAACACCTTATCTATAGAAGAAAATTATTTTTTGAAGATCCTCTTATTTCCTTCCCACCAAATAGCCCATATGACTAATGGTGGGGTACATTTCCATATTCCTACAAAGAGAGCCCGGGGGGAAAGAATCAGCCAGGCTTGGAAGATATCCCATATGTTATTCTGTAGAGGAGTAATGTAATTTAATTTCCTAAGAACAAACATCTAGCATTGGCATGCAAAAGGACATCTTGCAAAAAGATGGTCAGCTATTTCATGTTCTTCATCACATAATACACATTTGAAGGCTGGAGCAGTATTTAACCTTTCCAATCGATCACTTGTAAGGATCCCGTGTTTGATTGCAAGCCTTGCAAAGAACCCAACTTTTGGAAGAACCACATGATTCTAGAAAAATGAATAGGCTCTTGATGGATTCTTCTCTAATGTAATTCTTTGAATAAGCTTGTATCCCTCTTTAATTGAGTATTTACCATCCTTGGCTGGGGCCCACATAAATCTATCTTCACAATTCGATTAAAAAACTTGTCTTTTTTCAAGGATGGATCGAAAAAAATCCCTATCCTATTGAGATAGAGGAAGTTGGTCTTGATCCTTCCATATGACTTTCCTTGAGAAAAGGTAGACTGCAAATATGAAATGAATAACTTGAGTCACCCATAAAGACTTTGAAATTGTTATTAGATCTTGAGTGTTTTGCAATGTGATTAGTAGAGGTTGTCCATTCTAGGAATCTCTCCAAAATTTTACCTTGTCTCCATTGTTTACTTTCCAAGTAATATATTTGAGGACAATCTCTCTTGAGAAAACCATAAAGTCCCAAATCACCGACCCCTTAGGAGGATCAAGCATTGAAAATATTCTAGATGGATCATTGTTATCGAGATACTTCTTCTGCATGATCTAACACCAAGTAGATTGGGGCTTGTTGTACATTTTATAGATCAACTTGCCACCAAAAACTATATTTCTCTTTGATAAATCATGAACTCTCGCTCCACCTACTACAGGAATATGTGCCATGTCTTGGAGAGAAATAAGTGGGATTTTTTTCTCATCCATCATATTTCCCGTCCAAAGGAAACCTCATATCAATTTCTAAATTTGTGAAAGGACTGATGGGGGGGCTTTAAGGATAGCTAGATAGTAGTTTAGGATCGCTGAAAATACTAATTTAATGAGAAGAATCCTGCCTGATAATGAGAGCCATTTGGCTTTCCATGCCACAACTCTAGTTTTGATTCTTTCAAGGATGAAATTCCAATAACTCATCTTATTTGTCCCCATAAAAAATGGAATTCCTAGATAAATTGAAGGTAAAAAGTCCTTTGAAAATCCTAAAATCTGCACGATTCTATCTGATATAACTTTGTTAGTATTGAATAGAATTTTTATTTATTTTTGAGGATTAATTTTTTGCCCTGAGACATTGGAATATAACTGCAATATTTTCTTAATCTGTTTAGCTTCTGAAACTTGTGATATACCAAAAAGAAGCATGTCATCTACAAATAATGAGTGAGTGATGGAAATAGATGTACCACTAATGCTTGCTCCCTTCCACTTGCCTAGAAAATGATGATGTTTGATATTCCTACTAAATGCTTCAACCATGATGATGAATAGAGCTGGGGAAAGTGGATCTCCTTGTCTGACACCTTTAGTAGAAGAAAAGAATCCTGAAGCTTTCCCATTGATAATAACTGAGAACCAAGCTCAGAAGAGGCATGCCTTAATCCATTTGCACCAGAATTTTGAAAAACCCATTTTCTGAAGGACTTGAAATAGAAAAGACCAACATACTCTGTCATATGCCTTCATCATATCTAACTTGATCACAAAATTGAGAGATTGATTGATGTTGATGGAATGAAGGACTTCATGAGCTACCATTGATCCCTTCATAATTTCCCACCCTGAAACAAAGCCACCTTGCTCAGGAGAAATTATGTTTGGGATAAGATGCTACAGTCATAAATAAATAGCTTTCGTGACAATCTTGTATGTCAGATTACACAATGAAATTGGCTGAAAATCAGCGAATGTTTTAGGATTCTTTATTTTTGGGATAATTGCAATATTGGTAGTATTGAAATATTTGAGCATGGTTCTGCTCTTCCTAGATTCCTCAACAGCTGCAAGAAAGTCCCAACCAATAATTTCCAAAGAACTTTGAAAGAAGAGCGTTGTGAATCCATCAGGGCCCAGAGCTTTGTCTGGAGGAAATGAAAAAACTACCTCTCAAAGTTCTTGAAAAGTGAATGGAGACATAAGCATAGTGTTATCTCTGGGAGACACCATTGTTGGAATGGCCTCAAGGAGATCATTCACTTGAGAAGGAAGAGATGTTGGGTATTTAGCTGGAGCAAGAAGATTCTTGAAGAACTTGTCACCTTCCTCCCTAATTTGTTGTGCATTTGTTAAAATGTTGCTCGAATCTGATTCTTTGATTTGAAATATTGTTTTAGCAGCTCTCTTTTTTTGGGCTGAAGCATGGAAATATTTTGTATTTTTATCTGCTTGTTGTAACCATAATTCTCTAGAGTTTTGTCTCCAATATTCTTCTTCTCTACTACACAAATCTTCCCACTCTTGCTAAAGGCTCTTTTTCTTAACATAAGTATCATTATTCATATCATTTTGAATGATATTACTATATATTTCATCCATCTACAATTTGAAAACCTCTTTCTTTTTAAAAACATTCTTAAAAACATGCTGGTTCCACTTCTTGATCAGCTCGTTGACATGTTTCAATTTCATGGCAAACTGATGCATCTTGGATCCGGGAACAAAGGGTGCACTGACCCACCACTATTTTAACAATAGAATAAAATGGGGATGGTGAAGCCACATTCTTTAAAACTTGAAAGAAGAATTGTAATGATTTTTATCCACATTAATTGGTTGACTGATAGAAAGAGAGATTGGAAAATGATCTGACCCCAACAAAGAAAGAATCTTTGATTGAATATGATAGTTGTAAAGTTTCCATTCTTGGGAAAGGAGAAATCTATCCAACCAAACAACAATTTGTGCAAATCTGGCCCTCCTATTTGCCTAGGTAAATTTTCCATCTGAAGGATGAATATCCATAAGGTTATTATTATCCACAAATTGAGAAAATTCTTGGATAGTTTTGAGAGGTGGGAAAATACCTCCTGATTTCTCTGCCTAGTTCAAAACTACATTAAAATCACCACCTGGATGACTTGTTGGGAATATTGTAGTTGAATTAACTTAGTAAGGCTGTCCCAAAGTCTGAGTTTGTCCTATGTTGAAGTAGGCCCATATACATTTATCAGAATAAAAGAAATACCAAAATCTAAAATCTTCAGCATTTGCCAATTTGAATGTTGTTGAATAAGCTGTCCCTAAATTGTTAGGGATTCCAGAGGATAGCGAGACCTCCTGACACTCCAATCCTAGGGGAGTGCAATGAAGACCACTTTGGCCATTTGGCCATTTTCTTATCGAAAGTATCTTGTGATAATTTTGTTTCCTAAAGAATAATAATATCTGCCTTCATAGAATCAATTAATTTCTTAATCCTACTTCTTTTGTCAGAGGCATTAATGCCTCTAACATTCCAGGAGTTTATCTTCATTGCAGACAAGGAGAACCTTTTTTTATCCTTGTCACTCATTTAGTAACTACAAACCTATCATCCAAAGTAGTCTGAATACCTACTGCTATTTCATTTTTAGTCTTGGAGCCTTTTGGTCGACCTCTAGATTTGGGTGTCTTGAGAACATGTTGGCTCTAGGAAGGAGACTAAACAATTGAAAGAGTTTAATGATGGTTAAAAACCCCCAAAGAAGAAGAATATGTATAAGGCTAATCAATGTTGACCTCAGGCTCACCAATATTAATATCTGCTCATTGAGAAACCGAGTTATCGGCCAGATTTTGAAATTGTTAATATATACACTCCTCTAATCTCAAGGAATCCTCAATGGTGAGAGGAGTAGCCATTAGCTGATCCATTTTATAAGTATCATGTAGCTTCCCCAAGCTCTAAAATCTTACAAGTATTCAAATTTTTTGGGGAAACCTGATTGTTCCAATATTGAAGTTCTTTAAGCAGGTCATCAAGAGCGTTAGTCTTCTGGTCGCCTAAATTATATCCTTCTTCCTTTGCTATACCAAAAATAATATTGGATGCTATCTCTGTAACAATTTGGTCACCAATCTGATGAGCCTTCCAATCTACAAAATCTTTTTTATTGAACAAATCCTGTGGTATATTAAAGGATAATGCAAACTCCACATTAAAAGACCTCAACCTCAAGGCATCTAAAATCAGCAAGATTGAGGATGGAGGAAGAAATTCATTAAATTTTGAGCGAGTTGGGAGACACTGAATGAAAGGCAAAACCAATTTCAAAAGTAGAGAAAACCTTGTATCTGACATATTATTTTTGATCAAAGACTTAGGGTCTCCTGATGAGTTATCATATTGTGGTAAATTAGTATGAGCATTATGACTATCTGATAAATCTTTATAAGTACATAATGTGGGATCAGAAGCATGATCTGAGCATACTTCTATTGAACCTTTAACTGCATCTTGACATTGAGTATTGAAATGCCCAAGTCTAAATTGGTATTTGTGCACTGTAACCTCATCCTGGATCTTGATGGATTGATTCTATAAACCCCACTGAGAATTGATCAAAATATGAGTTGGAAGAGTTTTTTGCATATCTAGAAGAAGGAAAAATCTGACATCCAAATGCGGGTGATCAAGAGGAATAAGATCATGCTTGAGAAAGATACCCAATTTGTTCACAATGATTTCAATAATTTGAGGATCTCTATATTTGAGAGGTAGTAGAGGGAATGAGATCCAAAAGGGAAGAAAATGAATATCTGTAGGCTATGGCTTAAAATTGGGAACCCAAATCATAGTGAAGAGTCCTGACCCGTGACAGAACCAACCTTTTTGTTTATGTACGGAATCCCTAAGTTTTTTAGATTTAAAGATGACAACAAAATAATGGGACTCCATATCTATATAAAAAATATCTTTTAACCCTAACCAAGAAGAATACGCCCAATATTTAATATCAGAAAATGACAATGAAGCAGATGCAAACTTACCTATGAGGGTAGATTAATGGAGAAGGCCAATTGAATTCTACAACAAGTGGCTTGGAAGTGTGATTCTCAGCTAATTTGTAGGTTTCTCATTTGACTCCTTTGGATTTGCTTCCGAAGCCTGCTTTCTTTTCCACACTTGGTGATGCTTTATGGATTGAAGGGGGCCCTAGGTGAGATGGGAATTGATGCTTTCGAAGGAAAGATGTTAGCCACTCACTACAATTTTGATCCATCAAAACTACTAGAATCATCAGAGGATGGAGTCTCTTTTTCTTGCCCTGCACTAGAATCCTTTGTTGGGATCTTAGGAGGGATGGATGAGATTTGGACAGGAGACCCAAGCGGATTTCCTTCATAGATATCAAACATAGGTTGCTTTTGAAAGTGACAGTGAGTATGATTTCCATTTGGCCCATGCCTCTGATTCCTGTGAGATTGGAAGAAACCCCTACTCCTTTTTTCAAACATAGAGTGCAGATGTTTAAAATTTTTCAAACTTTCAACATCCCGCCCAAAACCTTTTTCAAAATGCAGATTATGCGGAGGATGATTTAGAGCCTATTTTGACTATTCCCCTATTTCAAATGAGGATGATCCTTGCCAAGGCCTAAATTTGCCCATGATTCCATTGAAAGAGCCCAAATTGATGTTTGAAACATCAAGCCTAGCATCTGGCAGGGTCCTTGTCGTTTCAGCAGGAGAACGATGATCATGGAATCATGGATTGACAAAGAAGGGTTTAGCAGGTTGTACTACTACTTTACCATGAAAGATTGATTTCACTCCCTTATTGTTTGATTGTATCTTATTTGTGTTCTTTTCCTGAAAATGATAGCTTTGGAATCCAATATTATGAGGCTCGTTCACTGCATATTGCACAATGGGCATAGAGGAGAAAATACAAGCGAAGTCTTGATGCCAGGGTGGATTCTTTTGTAGTCAATTTAAAACCCTATGATTTTTAGATCCCCACCGGGCGTTAGGAGGGAGACCTGCTCCTACATTTGCACCAATACTTACTCCTACATTTGCACTAATACCTACACTAGCACTAGCAACCCCTCGTACACCAGCTCCTATCTTTGCACTTGCACTTGCACCTGTACCAGCTCCTATGCTTGCACTTGCACCTGCTCCTACTCCTGAACCCATTTTCTTAACTCTAAGTACACAAGAAACATGTTATTTATGTGATTTTTAGATAAATAAATCAAATGGAGAACCTTCCAATTGAAAGGAGAATGAAATTCCATTTAGAAGATAAAATATTTATATAATGTTGACTCTTTGTAGGACTTCTTGGAATGTTAGGACTTACCCAATTGATCTATCATGTGGAATAATGTTATAAAGGAAAGGCAAGTCCTACTTAAAGGAGTAGGTTTCAAAGTTGGCTCTAGGAGAAAGATAAAATTCTAGGAGAATACTTCAATTGGCCATGGACCACTATGTAACAACTCTACCTTTAGACCATTCATGAATGATTATATTGACATGTTTGGTGAGTTTTTCACTGATTACTAGGATTAACAATCATTGGGTCAAAATTATTACCATAAGTATTTTGAAATGCTTCCTATTTAATTGTCCTTGAATTCTTTCATAATCAAATAATAGATCATGCAGGATAGGATGGTTTGTAAGGATTCCTCTTTGGGTGATTTATTGGTTTCTTCATTAGTCTCTTTGCTACTTTCCCCCAGTTCTCCTTCCTCTCCTTGGGCTGGAGTGTGATCAAATTCCCTCATCCCCAAGGTCAATTATTTTGTTTAGAATTTACTTCAAAATAAGGTGTTGTCATGTAAAAATATCTATAAGAGAGGTATTTGTTTACCTAATAGATGTGCTCTTCATCTTGCTGATAGTGAATCCTTTTCCCACCTATTCCTAAATTGTTCCCATGCTCAGGGAGTTTGGAGTCTTATTTTGTAGTATTAGAATGTGGATTGGGTCTTTCCCTCTTCTATCCTAGATTTTTTTTGTTGAAGTGGAATGCTCCTACCTCTAATAAAGTTTTGTGGTCTCGTATGTTCCCCCATGTGGCATGGGGGTTATGAAAAGATTGCAACAACAAAGCTTTTAGAGATGTGGCTCTAATAAAAAATGTAATATTTTCTAAATTTTTTTAGAGCCATTGTAGAAAATTTTAATGTTGAGAGCACTAAATTTAAGAGAAGAGATAAATATTTGTGTTCTCATTATGACCATTGGGTTGATTCATCTTGGAAAGTTAAAGTTACTATTTCCTATGCTTTTAAACTTGTTAAAGGATATAGAGATAATGTCTACTAAGATCTTCCTCCTCCTGCATGGGTGAAATTCAACTTTAATGTGATGTCTAAGAGAAAAAATGGGTTGGTTGGGTATGAGGGAATTATCAAAGATGATAATTGTAGGTTCCTTTCAGCAATGATACTCTCCTTGGGTTGTTGGACTAACCACTTAGCTCAAGCTATTATAGACATCCATAGATTAAGACTTGATAAAATTATTTATTGTAAAATGGTATGGTTAGAAGGGGATTCCAATAATATTATAAAATCCCTTAAAGATCTCAAAAAATATTACTATACCATTAAAATTTAGATCAAAAACTAATTATTAGAGATTATTATCTTGTTTGGAAAAGTGTTTACTTCACATACTTTTCATGAAGTGAACAAGGTAGTGGATTGATAATGATGGGGTTCATGCTTATGATTAGTTGATGTGGAAAAAGGGAGATATCATGAAGGAGGAGGTCATTTATTTGATGAGGTAGGATAGGAAACATGCACGGAGTGTCCATCTCCTAATCAGATAATTATAATGTTGTCAATGTTGGTTTTTTATTATCACCACTTTGTGGAGTGAGGAGGACAACATGGGATCTCTTAGAGATTATTTCCATATCCCCTCCTACACTTTGTGGGGTCTATTGAAGGTTTTTATTGCAAGCGTACATTCTTGGTTTGTTGATGTTAATCAAGTTTTTAAGCTTCCCTCTAAGAATGGGTGGTGATAGAAGAAGGGTTGAACCTATTGTCTGTGAGGATTTGATGTATAAAACCAATATTTAGAGAACCTTGAAGTGGGGAGGAGTGACCCCATTTATAAAAAATCTCCATAGTTTTCCAATCCTAAGGTCATTACAAAGTTTGAAAAGGGTTGGGAAGATGCTAAAGTTTCTCTATTTGGGTGAAATTTTAATATTGATGTTAATCTTATAGCAAAGGTTTTTGGTTTACCAATAGATGATACCAAATTCTACAGGGTCAAGAAGTTCTTAGACTTGGTGCTCAATATATTCCCTAAAGAGGATAAGGAGAGAAAGGAGCTAGTCAAAGATTTCAAGAGTAGCTATGACACATCTCAAAAAAAGTTGGTCTAGTGCATAGTGCTTAAGGTAATTATGTGTTACTTTACCCTAGATGGTCATTTCACTAGAGCTTTAGAAACCACTTTGTGCTTCTTAATCATTTTAGACACAAAAAGTGAATTTCATTTCCTTTCTTCTTGCTTTCCTTGATTAATGCTAGTACTAAGGAACATATGAAGCTACCTAAAGAGAAAATCATCCTCCATGAGGTTTTATTTCTACTAATTCATGAATATTTGAAATCTTTTACGTATTCCTCCAACATCTCACCTAGTTCTATTTCTAATGATGAGGATTTGGGGAATAGATATTCAGAGGAGGAGGAATGGAATATTGATATGCAAGATTTTGACTCTGAGCCACTGAAGAAGAATGTGAATTCTAAAGTGGAGAAGAACATTTACCATATCTTTAAGAGTAGAACTACTAATTATGTTCCCTCTTCTCATAGTTTCTCTAAATATTCTCAATCCATGACTAATAGGGGAGAAAAACCAATTTTCCAAAGGACCTTGATATTGATTATCATTACCTTAACCTTGAGTAGGAACATCTAGATGATGTGTTAGGAATAGATTGTAATATTGGCATGGACTCTTTTAGGTTGCATAGGTGGGTCTTCTTTTCAAGATTAAGGAGATTAAGCTTATGCTTAGGAGGCTTACTATTAAATAAGACAAAGGAAGTGATGGCTTATGGAATGAAGAGGATAAGAAATCTCTTGTTGAATGTTTGAAAAAGCTGGATAATACCATGAATACCATGAAGAAGGAGCGTGATGGAAGACTCAGTGAAATGGATGGTAAGTTTAAGAGTGTAAATGATAATCTCACATCCCTTGTGACCCTGAGTCATAAAGTCATTAAGAGAACTAAAAATAGGGTATGTGCAAGAAGATGAGGGGCCAAAAAGTGGTGATGTGAAAAATATTCACTTTTCACTCGTCCAAAAGTGCATGAAAGCGCTTGTTGACTTTTTAGTAGGCCTGGGTGTCAGTACACCTGGGCAAGCCTGCCACCAAAGCACATTCCTAATCGGGTACCCAATATCGGGTACCTGATATTTTTGGGTACCCGATAACTATGGCATATATCCTGCACCCGCAAGCCCTATTCTTCATTTCCTAGCGTGATTTTATCATTTTCTAGCGGCGGTTTTCTAATACCCAATATATTTTCGGATACCTAATATTCGAAACATCAAATTCAACTTCAAGCATATTTGGTAAGTAGTTAATTGTATATTTTTATTAATTTATTTCATTTTCATTGTAAATGTAGTGTTTTTTTTAAAAATAGGGTTTTGTATTTATATTTGTAATAATATTTGAAACTTAGATTTGTTTTTTATTTAATCAAGCATGGCTAACAACAATGAAGAAAATAACCCTCCAAATAACAATCCTGAAAACAATCCCCCATATCTAAACCCTAAATCTTTACAAGATTTGATAGAAAAAAATTTGAACACAATACGAGGTTTCCAAAACACGTATCAAAATATACCCACTTTAGCTCCCATGCTTACCACACTAAATACAATTGTTGGAAATATTGACACACTCACGCAGCAACATAATGCTGCTCTTCATTGGTGTGATGATATGCACGACCAATATTATGACAGGCTTGACCATGATGGGATTGCAGCCCTTAATATAACTAAGGAAGATATAGCTGCCCTTTTTGTCGATCCTAAAACTGGAATACCAGTTGACCCCAAAAAGCCCAAATTATCAATAAAATGGTGCACAAATGAAGCAATGTGCACAAACTTTTGGGATCGCTGGTGGATGGTTTTTGATAAACCACCACGTAGAAATTTGGAGGTCCCATTTTATTTCCTTAAAAAATTGTATGCTGAGTTTGTGCTTGGTCAACATGTTGATTATTGGAGTATGAGGCCCAACATAGGTGTAGGCAGAGGAGCTCCTCAGACTAGGCCATCTTCCCAGTGCCAAAAGGCCACTACCTTTGTCCCCCCCACTGATGTTGCACCCCCTCCTTCAGTGCAGCATCATGATATCATTAGAGAGGCTGCTGAACAGACTATTAGGGCAATTCATTTACTGAGTGATCAGTTGATCACACATACTAGGTCAGTGTTGCCTCTTGTGGATGCTGCTGGTGCATCAACAACTCGTCGGAGTTCACATGTATGCGAGCCCCATACGTGCATTATGTGTAGGCATATGTGCCTCGGACCTCTTACTGATTCTGATATATATCAGTTTCATGATATTGATGAGGGAGATATAGGAGAGGCTACTGCAAAGGCTGCAACAACTCATGGAGCATCTACATCTCATGAGAGTGCTCAGGAAGTGCACGTAGAGCCATTGACTCCTGTTGATACAGTAAGAGTAAACATTATAAATAAATTTGTCACATGACTTATTTAATTTTAAAATAATTTATTTATTTAGATTAGTTTTAATGATTGCATGCACTTATGTATATATATTTTTTCCATTTATGTTCAGTCGATGACACAGGAGGAGGTGAGACAGGTGGATGAGTCCACACTTTCGGCCATTTCATTTGGCCTTGATGACTATACGGTATATTATAAATTATGAACCCATTAGTTTTTTTTTATATCATTTGGTGTACATGCTTAAATCTCTATCAATTAGAGCAATAAAATTCATACATTTACTAATATATATTGTCATCTTATTGTGTTCTTGCAGGCTACAACCAACATCAGTGGGGGGTGTGAGGGGGTTCCTTCATCAGGTGTCGACAAAGGAAAGGTAGTTAATTGTTTAAGATTAATTATGCATGCATATGTATGCCACTTGTGTGTAGTAATAAATATTTTACTTGCACTTTATTGTATAGGGTGTGGCTATTGATGATGTCCCGACACCGGTTCAGCGGCGTAGGGTTACAGGCATCTCGATTTGGAGTGATAGCCTGATTGTACGTAGACTTTTACATATTGTTATTTGTATTTTGTAACTAGGGTTGCTATGATGAAGTACATTGATATATAATTGACAATCTTTTTACTCTCATAGGTTACTCCAATTGTGAGGGAGGTCCCATGAGAATCTTTCATTTCTTTGCTGACCCAGCCCACTATTCCAGAGGAGGGATCACCAGATGTAAGTTTTAATTTTAGTTTAATCAATTTGTAATTTTATTACGCTATCATCCTATTTTGTAGATTTATTACTCTATGTTGCACGAGTCTACTAATCTCATTATTGCAAATATATATTTATAGGTCAGAGTTGGTATTGTTGGCATGGTCCCTTCGCTACCCAGGACTTATGTTAGGACACCTGATCGTGGTAGGCGATCGAGAGACTAGGTACAAATTTATTTGTATTCAGTTATAATTTTAATTAAATTAGTGTTTGAAAATTATGAATTATATATATATATATATATATATATATATATATATATATATATATATATATATATATATATATATATATATATATATATATATATATACAAATCATATAAAGTAAGCAATCTAACTTTGGTTTGAACTCATTTTTTATGCAGGATCAATCAGAGCCCAACACTTCTTCAAAGAGGCTACATTTTGATGATCCCTCTACAGCATAGGATGCAGTTTTAGTTTTGTGGTCATTTAGAGATGACACTTGGCACATTTTGAGATGGCATATATGCCACATTGTACACCTTAAAACATTGATTTTGTAGATATTTTGAAATGGCATGTGCCATATTTGTATACGGACATACTTTTGATACATTTAATACATATATAGAACATATTCATTTATATGTTATATTTGCGTCATCTTTTGTATATACATATTTATTATTCATGTTTGTGGAATTGAATGGTGAAGTTATATCTTGACTATGATTATCATTATGATTTAAATTATATCTTGTTGAAGTTACATTTATTTTTCTTTACTCTGGAATACCCTGTTCATGGAGCTTATTATGTTTGAGGTTTAACTTCTTGTTGGTGAACAGATTTGTCTTCGAAAGAAATGCTTACAAAATGACTTTTAAAGCCCAAACAAAAAGACTCAACCAACACCAATAGTTGGGTCACTTCGCTATTGAGAAGCGTAAGCGCCCTTTGAATTATCCGAGTACAACTCCCCATGCAGGATTTACAATGAATCAACTAAACTATAAATGATAATGATTTTAACCTGAAAGCAATAAAGGCTTACAAACATCTATTCATAAACATGAGATAGACACGAAGGGACTAATTTACTAAATAGTGCCATCTGGATCTTATTGCAACACAAGTGTTAATGCATCTATGTTTTGATTGGACGCTTGGTGCTATAACTAGAGCGTGTCATTTCTGGCTCTCCACAAACATATCGCTTCATGCAAGTGACACCAATAAATATTTTGTCGAAGCCATCATACATATGTATTTTGGGATTCAATTGCGAGCACGTCCTCCTCAATTTTCCCACCCTATGAACCTGAAGCCAACCTCTCTGAATCATGACTGATGTCAACACAAAGAACTACATTATCATGCATCATGAAGGCATCATCAGCTTGGTATTGAAAATCCCTCTTGAGTTTCCCACTGATATAGTCCTAGTCCTCTATGAATCCAACAACCAAAAAAATCATTGCCCAATCGTGCTTAGTGCACCTTGGGGTCACTTGGGTCGAGCGTGGTCGCGAGCATTTCTGTGACTCTGTGGGTAGAATGGGGTTGTCACTAGCATTTACCCGGCCAACCAAAGCTGATGGAGTAGATGGTTTGATGCTAGGTTGGACAGTTTGAAAGATACGATGCTGAGCCACTTTCAACTGACCCTCACTACAAGTTTTGGCATCGACTGAGATCGCCTTGCCAAATGAAAATGAAGTCGAATCACCAAAAATTGAGAGAGGTTATTGTAGACCTCAAAAACACAATCTTGTAGCACCTAACAGTTTATCAATAGCTCTCATGAGGTCTGAGATATGAGCCCCAGAAGATCGCTGCCCAATCGTGCTTAGTGCACCTTGGGGTCACTTGGGTCGAGCGTGGTCATGAGCATTTTCGTGACTCTGTGGGTAGAACGGGGCTCTCACTGGTGTTTACCCAGCCAACCAGAGCTGATGGAGTAGATGGTTCGATGCCAGGTCAGACGGTTTGAAGGATACGCTGTTGAGCCACTTTCAATTGACCCTCACTGCAAGTTTTGGCATCGACTGAGATCGCCTTGCCAAATGCAAACAAAGTCAAATCACCAAAAATTGAGAGGGGTTATTGTAGACCTCGAAAAAATGATCCCATAGCACTTGATAGTTTGTTGATAGCTCTCACGACGTCTGAGATACGAGCCCAGAAGATCGCTGCCCAATTGTGCTTAGTGCACCTTGGGGTCACTTGGGTCGAGCGTGGTCGCGAGCATTTTCATGACTCTGTGGGTAGAATGGGGTTGTCACTAGCATTTACCCAACCAACCAGAGCTGATGGAGCAGATGGTTTGATGCCAGGTCAGACGGTTTGAAAGATACGCTGCTGAGCCACTTTCAACTGACCGTCACTGCAAGTTTTAGCATCGACTGAGATCGCCTTGCCAAATGCAAACGAAGTCAAATCGCCAAAAATTGAGAGAGGTTATTGTAGACCTCAAAAACACAATCTCGTAGCACCTAATATTTTATCGATAGCTCTCATGAGGTCTGAGATATGAGCCCCAGAAGATCACTGCCCAATTGTGCTTAGTGCACCTTGGGGTCACTTGGGTCGAGTGTGGTCGCGAGCATTTCCGTGACTCTGTGGGTAGAATGGGGTTTTCACTAGCGTTTACCTAGCCAACTGAAGCTGATGGAGTAGACGGTTTGATGCCAGGTCAGACGGTTTGAAAGATACACTGCTGAGCCACTTTCAACTAACCCTCACTGCAAGTTTTGGCATCGACTGAGATCGCCTTGCCAAATGCAAATGAAGTCGAATCACCAAAAATTGAGAGAGGTTATTGTACACCTTAAAAAAAAAATCTCATAGCACCTGATAGTTTGTCAATAGCTCTCACGAGGTCTGAGATACGAGCCCCAAAAGATCACTGCCCAATCGTGCTTAGTGCACCTTGGGGTCACTTGGGTCGAGCGTGGTCGTGAGTGTTTTCGTGACTCTGTGGGTAGAATGGGGTTGTCACTGGCATTTACCTGACCAACCAGAGCCAATGGAGTAGATGGTTTGATGCCAGGTCAGACGGTTTGAAAGATACGCTGCTGAGCCACTTTCAACTAACCCTCACTGCAAGTTTTGGCATCGACTGAGATTGCCTTTCCAAATGCAAACAAAGTCGAATCACCCAAAACTGAGAGAGGTTATTGTAGACCTCAAAAAAAAAATCCTATTGCACCTAACAGTTTGTTGATAGCTCTCATGAGGTCTGAGATACTAGCCCCAAAAGATCACTGCCCAATCGTGCTTAGTGCACCTTCGGGTCACTTGGGTCGAGCGTGGTTGCGAGCATTTTCATGACTCTGTGGGTAGAATGGGGTTGTCACTGGTGTTTACCTAGCCAACTGGAGCTGATGGAGCAGATGGTTCGATGCCAGGTCTGACGGTTTGAAAGATACGCTGCTAAGCCACTTTCAACTGACCCTCACTACAAGTTTTGGCATCGATTGAGATCGCCTTGCCAAATGCAAACAAAGTCAAATCACCCAAAATTGAGAGAGGTTATTGTAGACCTCAAAAACATGATCCCGTAGCACCTAAAATTTTTTTGATAGCTCTCATGAGGTCTGAGATACGAGCCCCAGAAGATTGCTGCCCAATTGTGCTTAGTGCACCTTGGGGTCACTTGGGTCGAGCGTGGTCGCGAGCATTTTCATGACTCTGTGGGTAGAATGGGGTTGTCACTGGTGTTTACCCGGCCAACCAGAGCCAATGGAGTAGATGGTTTGATGCCAGGTCAGACGGTTTGAAAGATACGCTGGTGAGCCACTTTCAACTGACCCTCACTGCAAGTTTTGGCATCGACTGAGATCGCCTTGCCAAATGCAAACGAAGTCAAATCGCCCAAAACTGAGATAGGTTATTGTAGACCTCAAAAACATGATCCCATAGCACCTAATAGTTTATCGATATCTCTCACGAGGTCTGAGATACGAGCCCTAGAAGATCACTGCCCAATCATGCTTAGTGCACCTTGGGGTCACTTGGGTCGAGAGTGTTCGTGAGCATTTTCGTGACTCTATGGGTAGAATGGGGTTGTCACTAGCATTTACCCAGCTAGTTAGAGCTGATGGAGTAGATGGTTTGATGCCAGGTTAGATGGTTTGAAGGATACGCTGCTGAGCCACTTTCAACTGACACTCACTGCAAGTTTTGGCATTGACTAAGATTGCCTTGCCAAATGCAAACAAAGTCGAATCACCCAAAACTGAGAGAGGTTATTGTAGACCTTGAAAACATGATCTCGTAGCACCTAATAGTTTGTCAATAGCTCTCATGAGGTCCAAGATATGAGCCCCAAAAGATCGCTGCCCAATCATGCTTAGTGCACCTTGGGGTCACTTGGGTCGAGCGTGGTCGCGAGTGTTTTCATGACTCTGTGGGTAGAATGGGGTTGTCACTGGCATTTACTTGGCCAACTGGAGCTGATGGAGTAGACAGTTCAATGCCAGGTCAGACGGTTTGAAAGATACGCTACTGAGCCACTTTCAACTGACCCTCACTGCAAGTTTTGGCATCGACTGAGATCGCCTTGCCAAATACAAACGAAGTCGAATTGCCCAAAACTGAGAGAGGTTATTGTAGATCTCGAAAGCATGATCTCATAGCACCTCATAGTTTGTCAATATGTCTCACGAGGTCTGAGATACGAGCCACTTTCAACTGACTGTTAGTGGTATGTTTGAAATTTGAACTGTGAAATTAATCATGATTAAGCTTGTTAAATTTGATAAAAAATAATATCCTTAAAGCATTACAAACAACAATCAAACATGTAAGAATTCAAACCATGCAAATGACATAAGTATATGACATGTAAGATCTCTTCTTGGCACTATTGGCAACCCATACATGATTTTGGTCATAAGTCCTTATGAAGAGTTTTAGGACATTTAACTTTTAAATCAAATTGATTATTACAAATTGCCATTATAGGCTTCAAAAGATCTTAATTAACCATTAAGGATCCTTTTGTCCTTCTATCTCTAATTGGATCCATGGTGACCATAGGCATCTTCATAGGTGCTCCTGCACAAGTTACATTCCACATACAAAACCAAGTTTATTGACTCAAAATACAATCTAAGAAAGGTCAAATTAATGTATTGAAATTAAGCTTAACAAAATTAGAAAATAATGTGCTAAGTTAACTTATTACCTAGTCAAGTGTTCCTGAAGGGTCATCTCTTTGCTTCAGGGTCTCCACTAGTGCTTCATGATCAGCAGTAGTAATAGTCCAAAGTTCTTTTGTCTTTGGTCTTCCTTGATGCTTTGACAACTTGATATTTGTTGCTATAACAAGGTGTGAATACATAAGAATAGTTTTGTGCTTCTCATAGTCTTCAAATGTGGGAACTCCATTCTTTCTAATCATGTATGTTCGTAGCCATGTTCCTGCAACAACAACTGAACCAGTAGGATATGTGAACCCATCACCATTTGTCATCGGTTGTACAAGCTTTTGTTTACCTTGTACACAACGTGCTAACCAATAATCTGACCTCTCATCATTCCTCTGCGGTGCAACCAATGCAAAAAAATCTCCTAGCTTCAAAAGATCTGAAAGATGATCATAGTCAATTGAAGTGTCCATGTCATCATTTCTTATAGAGAGTGTCAAAGATAAAGGAGTCAGATACTGTGGAACCCATGTATCCACCCACTCACTTGACTCGCAATGATCCCAATCATACTAAAAACACATGGGGAAAAAACAAGCCAACTCTCGTGTCCAAATGGTCCATGTACTACTATTGGAGCTTCAGAATGAATGCATTTTTGAAGAGTCTTTCACTGTTTGACAATCCTATCTATCTCCTATAGTTCTGTCCTCAACCAACCAAAAGAATCTACGCACTATAGAATCAAGAGTCCCCCCCTGTGACAATGCTAAAGTACACCAATCAACAATAGAACGAGCATCAAGAAGTATAGCACCTAAAATCCTGAATTGCTCCTTAACTAGAGCTCTCTTGACACATGCACCTGCTCCGTCATGCTCCCCTTTCCCATGCCCTGACTCAAAAAAACTCCAAATATGAGGTACACCTCTCTCCACATGCATTCTACACAACCAATAAAACATTCTGACATTCTTAAATTGACCAGTGCAATTATCCAACCAAATGAGATGCCTATCCATAGCAATATCAATTTCTTGTAAGCAGTCAAAATAGTTCTGGAAACAATGTTGAACAAACTCATGAGAGTGAGACCTATTGTCGCTCATATAAAAATGGTACTCTCCGATTATCTTTCACTCATCTTTTGTGCTATCAGGGGAATGTCTATATGTGATGTGTACAAAAATAGCAACCTAAATTGAATTGTAATATTGAGCTTGAGTCTCATTTTGGGGCTGCAATGTATAGTTCTCTGCAAAGTCTACAACAGATATAATAGTTCCAATGGGGAAAGTGTCCTTACATGTTCTGAATTGTTGATCCAACTATTGAGACCTGTGACTATGCCTTGCATACTTGTAAAAAAGATTTTTCTTGAAATCTGAGATAAAATCAGCAACATTGTATTCTTTTGCAACTAACTCACATCTAGAGCCTTCACCTCCACTCTTCAATGTATATTTCACTCTTTCATATACCTTTTTTTGGACGAGTTTCTTTCCAAAATTGTGTTCCAAACCCTCATGAAAACATGTTCTAAACTTGGACAAGCCACCACATTCTGAGCTCTTGGCATTTAAGAAAAAAATTTTATAAAATAAACAACCATCATCTCTATGACATAAAAATTGATCTAGCAAGTCTCTTGATGATTTGGGAAGACCACTTGCACCACAATCCTCTAGCATTTCATTAGTATGCAATTTAGAATGAATGGACCATAATAATTCATGATGCATTGAAAACTCAACATGATATTTGCAACAACATGTATTTCGAATCTTAAGGGGTACACAATAAAATGGATTCATGGATTCAAAAGACCTTTGTGATATTTTCAATGTTGGATGTGTCTCACTAAATTTTTTATACAAAATTGTTTGACTTACCTCCACATAATGTTTAGGATGTGGAGTGCGGTCTCGATTGCCAACTCTCAGCTTCAAGACATCCTTCACATTTGGTGACACTCTTGAGTTAGCATCCCAAAATTGTTGAATTTCATCCTTGACAATGTTTGTTAGCTTCTTATCGAAACATGGAAGTCTCCCACCATAAGCCCATGTATCAATTTGAAGCGAATCATCAAGTGTTTCTCTTCTTGTAAGTGCTCTACCCAAAGTTTTACGGTCTATATTGAAGTCAACACAAGTTTGTCTCATCAAACGAGCCTTTCTCAACTGATGACTTACTAAGGAGGTTGTAATAACCCTCCGAGCAACTCTCTTGTCTTTTTCTCTGCTAGTCTTCCCAATGTTATTGAGAGCATTGAATAGATTTTTCACAACAATGGCATTTCTCTCCATTTTTTTTATTCACATGAATCTTCAATTTCACAAGCACAGGTATCATCTTTTGCATCTTTAACAACTGCACAAAAATTTGACATTTCTCAACCAATGGCTTGTTTTGAAAAAAATGATCATAAAGTCTTGAAGCCCACAACCGAACGGTTCTATGTGACCTCTTTCCTTCCCAATTATTCATAATGTTCTCCTCAATTTCAATTAACCGTTTAGGTTTTTTTGAAAGCCCCGAATTTGAAGATTGATTATCTTTATTACAAGGGACTTCATTTTGCATATAATTTGGAGATGTATAACATTCATGTTGTTCTTGTGCAACATTTTCATTCCCAAAGTCTACATTTTCAATCTCCATCTGTGCATTTTCAAATTGAACATCCTCTTCACTTACAACTACATTTACGGGGTCACCTTGATTAATGGTTAACATACCTTCTCTCCTTCTTCGATGATTTTCCTTATCTTTTTCCCTATATGCCTGAATTTCATCATCTATTAGCTTCCTCTTACGTTTAGCCTTTTGACGACTGGTGCTTCCCATGGTGAAACCACAAGTTGACAAAAATCAAACAATGGGCCCCAAATCACATTTTTTGTTTTGCAACGCGTGAAAAAAGTATAAAATCCTGTGATTGTCTGCTCTGTGGGGACAGGGAATATTTTTGTCAAATATTGCCTGGCAAAAATTGGGTACCCGAAAATATTGAGTACCCGATATTCCTTGACTGATGAAAAAATGGTGGGAGCAAATGAAAACAATTGAACTTTTACATGTATTTATGTATATAATATATATAAAAAAGAGGCATATGATATATATAATGTATATTATATATGTACTAATGTCGTAAGCTAAATCTTTGTATTAAATGTGCCTTTTACAAGTGTTGTAAACCCAAGCTATGCAAAAATGGACGCTTTGAAGAATAGTTCACTGGAGGCAGAGAGAGACTCCCTAGGGGTCCTAACGCATGATAAGGGGTCATGGGGACTCCCTAGGGGTCACGATGTGTCTTAAGGGGTCACGATGACTCCCTAGGGGTCCTAGTACGCTTTATCACATGTTAGGACACCTAGGGAGTCCCCGTGACCCCTTTTGACACATTGGAATGCTCAAGTGTGTCATAAGGGGTCCTTTTGACTCCCTCGGGTTCCTAACGTGTGATAAAGCGTACTAGGACCCCCAGGAGTCATCGTGACCCCTTAAGACACACTTGAGCATTCTAATGTGTCAAAAGGGGTCACGATGACTCCCTAGGGGTCCTAGTATGCCTTATCACACGTTAGGACCTCTAGGGAGTCCCTGTGACCCCTTTTCACACATTGAAATGCTCAAGTGTGTCTTAAAGGGTCCTACGACCCCTTATGACACACTAGAGCATTCCAATGTGTCAAAAGGGGTCACGATGATTCCCTATGGGTCCTAGTATGCTTTATCATGCATTAGGACCCCTTAAGGTACACTTGAGCATTCCAATGTGTCAAAAGGGGTCACCGGGACTCCCTAGGTGTCCTAACGCATGATAAAGCATACTAGGACCCCTAAGGAGTCCCCATGACCCCTTTTCACACATTGGAATGCTCAAGTGTGTCTTAAGGGGTCCTACAACCCCTTAAGGCACACTTGAGCATTCCAATGTGTCAAAAGGGGTCACGGGGACTCCCTAGCTATCCTAGGACCCCTAGGGAATCATCGTGACCCCTTTTGACACATTGGAATGCTCTAGTGTGTCAAAAGGGGTCCTACGACCCCTTAAGACACACTAGAGCATTCCAATGTGTCAAAAGGGGTCACGAGAACTCCCTAGGTGTCCTAACGCATGATAAGGCATACTGGGACCCCTAGGGAGTCATCGTGACCCCTTTTGACACATTGGAATGCTCTAGTGTGTCATAAGGGGTCGTAGGACCCCTTAAGACACACTTGAGCATTCCAATGTGTCAAAAGGGGTCACGATGACTCCCTAGGGGTCCTAGTATGCCTTATCATGTGTTAGGAACCCTAGGGAGTCAAAAGGACCCCTTAAGACACACTTGAGTGTTTCAATGTGTCAAAAGGGGTCAAGGGGACCCCCTAGGGGTCCTAGTACGCGTTAGGACCCCTAGGGAGTCCCCTTGACCCCTTTTGATCCCTAGTGAGTCCTAATGCATTCCAAAGGGTCACGGTTCCATAGAAGTTGCATTTCAAACCCTAATGACCCCTTAACATGCCTACTGACCCCATTTCGACATGTGGTCTCCCGAGAGCTCCCCATGGACCCCTTTTGCATTCTACTAGAAAAAAGTCATCCAAATTTGGTACATAGATCTTCTGACATGTCTTAATGAATTTGAAAGGGTCACCATTCCATAGAAGTTGCATTTAGAACCCTAATGACCCCTTAACAGGCCTACACACCATGATTCAACATGTGGTCTCCCGAGACCACCCCATGGACCCCTTTTGAGTTCTACTAGAAAAAAGTCATCCAAATTTGGTACGTAGGTCCTCTGACATGTCTTAGTGCATTCCAAAGGGTCACTATTCCATCAAAGTTTCATTTGGAACCCTAATGACCCCTTAACAGGCCTACCGACCCTGATTCGACATGTGGTCTCCTCAGAGAACCCCATGGACTCTTTTTGAGTTCTACTAGGAAAAAGTCATACAAATTTGGTACATAGGTCCTCTAACATGTCCTAATGTGTTCCAAAGGGTCACCATTCCATCCAAGTTGCATTTGTAACCCTAATGACCCCTTAACAGGCCTACCGACCTTGATTCAACATGTGGTCTCCCGAGACCACCCCATGGACCCCTTTTAAGTTCTACTTGGCAAAAGATGTCCATATTTGGTACATAGGGTCATCGTTCCATCAAAGTTTCATTTCTAACCCTAATGAACCTTTGACAGGCCTACCGACCCCAATACAACATGAGGTATCCCGAGAGCACCCCATGGACCCCTTTCACGTTCTACTAGGAAAAAGTCATCCAAATTTGGTACGTAGGTGCTCTGATATGTTCTAATGTGTTAGAAAGGGTCACCGTTACATTGAGGTTGCATTAAAAACCCTAATGACCCCTCAGCAGGCCTACGGACCCCGTTTCTACATGTGGTCTCCCGAGAGCAGCCCATGGACCCCTTTCGAGTTCTACTAGGCAAAAGTCATCCAAATTTGGTATGTAGGTCCTCTAACATGATCTAATGCATTCCAAAGGGTCACCATTCCATCGAAGTTGCATTTTGAACCCTATTGACCCCTTAACAGGCCTACCAAACCTGAGTCCCCGTGACCCCTTTTCACACATCAGAATGCTCAAGTGTGTCTTAAGGGGTCCTATGACCCCTTAAGGAACACTTGAGTGTGCCAATGTGTCAAAAGGGGTCACGGGGACTCCCTAGGGGTCCTAACGCGTGATAAAGCATACTAGGACCCCTAGGGAGTCCCTGTGACCCCTTTTCACACATTGGAACACTCAAGTGTGTCTTAAGGGGTCCTACGACCCCTTAAGGCACACTTGAGCAATCCAATGTGTCAAAAGGGGTCACGAGGACTCCCTAGGTGTCCTAACACATATGCTTTATCACGCATTAGGACACCTAGGGAGTCCTCGTGACCCCTTTTGACACATTGGAATGCTCAAGTGTGCCCTAAGGGGTCCTACAACCCCTTAAGGCACACTTGAGCATTCCAATGTGTCAAAAGGGATCAGGAGGACTCCCTAAGGGTCCTAACACATACTAGGACACCTAGGGAGTCCCTGTGACCCCTTTTGACACATTGGAATGCTCTAGTGTGGCTTAAGGGGTCCTTCGACCCCTTAAGACACACTTGAGCATTACAATGTGTCAAAAGGGGTCACGGGGACTCCTTAGGGGTCCTAGTACACTTTATCACATGTTTGGACATCTAGGGAGTCCCCGTGACCCCTTTCGACACATTGGAATGCTCAAGTGTGCCTTAAGGGATCCAAAGACCCCTTAAGGCACACTTGAGCATTCTAATGTGTCAAAAGGGGTCAAGGGGACTCCCTAAGGGTCCTAACATGTACTAGGACACCTAGGGAGTCCCCGTGACCCCTTTTGACACATTGGAATGCTCTAGTGTGTCTTAAGGGGTCCTACGACCCCTTAAGACACACTAGAGTGTTGCAATGTGTCAAAAGGGGTCACGATGACTCCCTAGGGGTCCTAGTATGCTTTATCATGCGTTAGGACCCCTAGGGAGTCCCCTTGACCCCTTTTGACACATTGGAATGCTCAAGTGTGTCTTAAGGGGTCCTACGACCCCTTATGACACACTAGAGCATTCCAATGTGTCAAAAGGGGTCATGATGATTCCTTGGGGGTCCTAGTATGCTTTATCACATGTTAGGACACCTAGGGAGTCCCTGTGACCCCTTTTGACACATTGGAATGCTCAAGTGTGCCTTAAGGGGTCCTACGACCCCTTAAGGCACACTTGAGCATTCCAATGTGTCAAAAGGGGTCAGGGGGACTTCCTAAGGGTCCTAACATGTACTAGGACACCTAGGGAGTCCCCGTGACCCCTTTTGACACATTGGAATGCTCTAGTGTGTCTTAAGGGGTCCTACGACCCCTTAAGACACACTAGAGCATTCCAATGTGTCAAAAGGGGTCATGATGACTCCCTAGGGGTCCTAGTATGCCTTATCAAGTGTTAGGAACCCTAGGGAGTCAAAAGGACCCCTTAAGACACGCTTGAGCATTCCAATGTGTCAAAAGGGGTCACGGGGACTCCCTAGGGGTCCTAGTACGTGTTAGGACCCCTAGGGAGTCCCCCTGACCCCTTTTGACACATTGGAATGCTCAAGTGTGCCTTAAGGGGTCATAGGACCCCTTAAGGCACACTTGAGTGTTCCAATGTGTCAAAAGGGGTTAGGGGGACTCCCTAGGTGTCCTAATGCAAAAGCGTAGTAGGACCCCTAAGGAGTCCTTGTGACCCCTATTGATGCATTGGAAAGCTCAAGTGTGTCTTAAGGTGTCCTACGATCCCTTAAGGAACACTTGAGCATTCCAATGTGTCAAAAGGGGTCAGAGGGACTCCCTAAGGGTCCTAATGCGTACTAGGACACCTAGGGAGTCCCCGTGACCTCTTTTGACACATTGGTATGCTCAAGTGTGTCTTAAGGGGTCCTAAAACCCCTTAAGACACACTAGAGCATTCCAATGTGTCAAAAGGGGTCACGGGGACTCCCTAGGTGTCCTATCGCGTGATAAAGCATACTAGGACCCCTAGGGAATCATCGTGACCCCTTTTGACACATTGGAATTCTCTAGTGTTTCATAAGGGGTCGTAGGACCCCTTAAGACACACTTGAGCATTCCAATGTGTCAAAAGGGGTCACGGGGACCCCCTAGGGGTCCTAACGCGTGATAAAGCGTACTAGGACCCCTAGGGATTCATCGTGACCCCTTTTGACACATTGGAACGCTCAAGTGTGTCTTAAGGGGTTGTAGGATGCCTTAAGACACACTTGAGCATTCCAATGTGTCAAAAGGGGTCACGATGACTCCCTAGGGGTCCTAGTATGCCTTATCATGTGTTAGGAACCCTAGGGATTCAAAAGGACCCCTTAAGACACACTTGAGCATTTCAATGTGTCAAAAGGGGTCACTTGAGCATTTTCTACCTCTCAATTCAGCTATGTCATGAAGATTCTCATGGATGATATCATTCTTTTGAGATATCCTAAATAATTGTTTCTCCCTTTGCTTCAATGAATCCTCAAATAATTTCTTGGCATCTTCTAAAAATTTCCTTGCATCCTCAATTGTTCTTTTTCCTTCAAGCTCTTCACACATCCTAATAGACTAACTTTCAATCTCTTTTCAAATTTTCCACTTCTTCTTTGAGTTTCTTGTTCTTATCCATCAAATATTAGATTTGTTCCTCGTATTATTTAGACATACTGCCTTCAAATAGTTTCTCAATGTAATCTTGGCTTTCATTCAATTGCTCAGTAAGTTCTCTTCTCTTGGCAAGTGACTTCTTCAACATTCCCTAAAGCTCATTGATAATCTTGTGTGCATCTTAAATTCACTTCTCATACCTATAATTATCCATGGTTGTGGATATTTTCCTCAAGCTATTAGGCCTATCACCAAGAGGACCTTTTCTCTTATAAAAAATGCTAGTATTTGATGGTACTGAGAGGGGGGGGTAAATGAATAGAAATAGGTAACCTACTAATTCAACCACCAGTCTAAATTTTTTTAACACTAAATTCCAAATAAAAAAATATATAATTGAGGCAATAAAATAAAATTAAACCACATTAAACATCCACACATGAATCACACATAACACACTAATTTTTTTCTCGTGGAAACCCTCATCTAGAGGGAGAAAACCATAATGGGGATAATACCCACAAGCCCTTCATTGTAGTAAAAAGGTTTTCCCTATTAGGAAATACAAATACCCTTTCTAAGGTTCAATTTGTTAGGAGTCACTAGTAAACTATTAGGAGTACAATGAGATCTATTAAGATGTACCTGACTAGAGGATTTAAGCTTCTTTATGTGAGTCCACTTGATTAAGGTATTTACAATAGAACACATGTTAAATGTTGGAAATATAGATGTAGTAACTGATTCACCCCCCCCTCTCAGTTACTACATCTATATTTCCAATAATTGGTATCAGAGCTTTTGGTGCTTGCAGGAAGGGTTTTAAGGACCTAAGCTAAAGATCAGGATGTCTTCCAAGAGAGAAATTCCAAGGCTTAACAGAGATAACTTTTCAGCATGGCAAGGTCTCATGAGACTTCATCTAACTTCCATTGGTGATTCAGGATGCAAATATATTGATCAAGAATATACTATTCCTACTGGCGCATTAACTGTTGAAGACATTGCAGAGAAAAAGAACCATAACACCATGATGATAGATATTGCATCAGCCCTTAGCAATGAAGAATTTGATGAGATCAAAGACTGCACAACTGCCTATGAAATGTGGAACAAGCTAAAGAAAATTTATGGCGGTGATGACAATGTGAAAAGAGCCAAAGAAGAAAGCCCAAGAGGACAATTTGATTAGATGAAGATGAAAGAAGATGAAAACATTGCAAAATATGTTGAAAGAATCAAGGTGAGTGTTAGTGCAATCAGAGCTTCTGGAGGAAAAATTGATGATGAAACTGTTATAAGTAAAGTTCTTAGAACATTGCTTCCTATCTATGCAATAAGAGTATCTATTATTCAAGAAAGAAGATGTGAACAAAATCATCATATAACTTTGGATGCCTTAGTTGGAAGATTGATAGCTTTTGAATTGGTCAACTATGATAACTATGTTCCAACTTCTAAAAATATTGAATCAGCATTTGAGGCCAAACTCTCACTTAAGAAGGGAAAGAAAATCCAGTCAGAAAGTGAAGAAGAATCAGAGGAAAGTTCAGACAGTGATCTTGAAGTTATTGAAGCATTACTTGCAAAGAAATATACTAGAGGCAGAGGTAAATACAAAGGTAAAACTCCCTTAATCTATTTTTCATGTGAAGAAATTGGTCATATTGCAGCTAGGTGCCCAAACAAACAAAGCAAAGATGTGAAGAAAGGTCACAAGTACAATGGCAAGAAGAATTTCAAGTCATTCAAGGATAAAGGTAAGAAAACATGTTTTTTGGCTAAGGATTCTGATAGTGAAGAAGAAATTGTCTTCATTGCTATAAAAGATGAATCTGATGATGATGAAGATGAGATGGCACTTATCTCTCATATAAGCAAAAATGATACATGGATTATAGACAGTGGATGCTCACATCATATGACTAGTGACAAAACTAAGTTTGAACATTTTGAAGACTATGATGGCAGTAGTGTAAGGTTTGGAAACAATGAACCTTGTTGTATAAAAGGAAGAGGACAAATTTCATTAAACAAAGAACTTATATGTGATAATGCATATTAGGTTGAAGGACTAAAGCATAATCTTCTAAGTGTAGCACAGCTAATCAACAGTGGACTCAAGGTTGAATTCATGAATGGAAATCCAAGACTGCTGAATGACAAATGAAAACTGATTGGTTCAGGAAAAGAAACCAAAGGTAACCTATTTTATCTTGATCTTGATGAATGCTCATGTTTAATTGCTCAAATTGAAGAAAGTTGGTTATGGCACAAAAGGTTATGTCATGTAAATTTTCATAATATGGTGAAAATAAGCAAATTCAGGAAAGTAAGAGGTATTCCTACTTTGAAGAAACCTGATATTGGTCTATGCAAGAATTGTCAGATTGGTAAAATGGGAAAGACTAGCTTTAAAAGTAAAAACTATTAGTCTGAAGATATTTTGGATATTGTGCATACTGACTTATGTGGACCTATTGGAATTGAAAGCTATACTGGAGAAAAATTCTTTATTCTCTTTGTTGATGATTACTCTAGAATGATGACTGTTATGTATTTAAGAGAAAAGTTAGAAGCATTTGAGAAATTCAAATGGTATTTGGCAAGAGTAGAAAAGGAAAGAGGAAAAAGAATGAAGTGCTTGAGATCAAACAGAGGTGGTGAATTCATCTCCCATGAATTCAATAATTTCTGCATTGAAAGAGGAATCAAAAGATAGGTATCAGCTCCAAGAACTCCTGAGCATAATGGAATAGCTGAAAGGAGGAACAGATCTATATCATGGATTGTGCAAGGACTCTAATGATTAAAAAGAACATTGCTATGAAATACTGGAAGGAAGCTATTAGCACTACAGTTCATACCTTGAACCGAGTACAGTTGAGGAAAGACACATTCAAAACTCCTTATGAGTTATGGTATGGCTATAAACCCAATGTAAGTTACCTAAAAGTATTTGGTAGTAAATGTTACATCTTGAAAGAATCTAGAAAAGGCAAACTTGATGCAAAAGGTGATGAAGGAATATTTTTGGGATATTCTTGCAAAAGTAAGGCATATAAATGTCTAAATTTGTCTACTCATAAAATCATAGAAAGTGCACATGTCAAAGTAGATGAGTTTGCAGAAAACTGAAGAAGAAAGCAAAAGGGAACTAGAGGATTACAGAAGATTTGTTTACATTGAACCTGATACATTGCTAGACACATCTGTCAATGAGGAGACTACATCAACCAAGTCCAGTATAGTAACCGAGTCACAAGAAGAAGTTCAGACTGAGTCACAAGAAATCGAGTCTCAGCCTGAAGTTACCGAGAAAATATCTACTGAGCCCGAGCAAACTGAACGTGAAGATGAAATTCAAGAAGATGATAATGTAACTCATTCAAGAAGAAAGGAACCTGTATTGGCCAAGTATGCCAGGAAGCATCATACACCTGATTAGATTATTGGAAACAAATCAGATGGCACTATGACAAGGAATAAACTAAAAGGTACATGTTTACTTGCTGATTTTGAACCTAAAAATGTAAAAGATGCATTAGAAAATGAAATTTGGATTGAGGCTATGAATGAAGAAATAGAGAAAATAGAGAAAAATAAGACATGGACTCTTGTACCTAGGCCTAAAGATAAAAATGGAATTGGGACAAAATGGGTATTCAGAAATAAGTTGAATGAAGATGATCAAGTATCAAGAAACAAAGCAAGATTGGTATGTAAAGGATATTCTCAAGAAGAAGGTATAGATTATGGAGAGACTTTTGCTCCTATTGCAAGATTAGAAGGTGTAAGGACTCTACTTGCATATGCAGCACATAAAGGATTTAAGGTATATCAGATGGATATAAAATCTGCATTTCTCAATGGTATTCTTGATGAAGAAGTCTACATTGACCAACCTAAAGGTTTTATGGATCCAGACAAAAGGGATATGGTCTGCAAGTTACAAAAAGCACTGTATGGTCTAAAACAAGCCCCTAGAGCATGGTATGAAAGATTTCATAACTATCTAACTCAGATTGATTTCAAAAGAGCCAATGATAATAGTAATTTATACATCAAAGAAGGACCAGATAACAAAATTGTTTTGGCAGAAATATTTGTAGATGATACTGTGTTTACAGGGAATGATGATCAGTGCAAAGAATTTTCAGAGCAAATGAACAAAGAATTTGAAATGTCTATGTTTGGTCAGATAAAATTCTTTGTTGGACTTCAAATTCAATAGAGCAAGAATGGTATCTACATTACTCAGTCTAAATACATCAAGGAAATACTTAAGAAGTTTGGTATGGAAGATTCAAAACTAGTTGGTACACCCATGTGTACTGGACTGAAGCTTACCAAAGATGATGATTCAAAAGAAGTAGATCAGACCTTATAGAGATCAATGATTGGAAAATTACAGTATGTAGTACATACAAGGCCTGATATTGCCTTAGCAATTGGTATAGTAGCAAGATTCTCAGCAAAACTTAGAGAAAATCACATGATGGCAATCAAAAGAATCTTGAGGTACTTGAAAGGAACTGAAGATTATGGCTTGTGGTATAAATTTGGAGGCAATCTAGACTTAAAAGTGTTTACTGATGCTGATTGGGTAGGAAACATTGATGACAGAAAGAGTACAAGTGGTGGAGCATTTTTTCTTGGCAAAAGGTTAGTATCTTGGACCAGTAAAAAGAAAAATTGCACATCCCAATCCACAGCAGAAGCAGAATACGTTGCTACAGTAGTAAACTACTCTAATATTGTTTGGTTCAAATAGTTATTGGAAGGCATGAAAGTTGAGATCAAAGAACCAGTTGTTATGTTCTGTGATAATACAAGTGCAATAAATATTTCAAAGAATCCAGTAATGCATTCCAAAACCAAACACATTGCTATAAAATATCACTTTGTCAGAGAATTGGTGCAGGACAAGGAAATCAGATTGGAATATATTCATACAAAAGAACAAATTGTAGATATCTTCACCAAGCCACTACCTAAGGATGCATTCTTGTATCTAAGAGGTAAGTTAGGGGTCATTCCCCTATCCAAGGCTCACTAAATTGAGTTTTAGTAATGCATCAACTAGAGCATGTTGAAGATCAGTCAGTTGATGCAGTATAGTCAAGGAATCATTACATATGAATCAGTACTTAAGGTACATTGGTATTCAATGGAAGTTTGTTATCTTTGGCATGTGTTGTCAAAGAGGGAGAGTTTGTTGTTTGCTATCATTATTTCATGAAATTTCTAAGAAAGATTTTTTTTTTAAAAAGAAGAAAAGAGGGAGAGTTTTCAGTCAGAGAGAGAAGTTTGCTGACAGAGGGAGATGTGAATCAAAATGAAGCTAAGGATATGTTCCTTATTCTATGTTTTCTATGAAATTTCATTGTGCTATGACATATTGTGTTGCAATCAATGCCAAAGAGGGAGATTGTTGGATATAATTGTCTGAAGGAGATTGTTGGAATAATTATGTGTTGTCTTTGATGTCACACAAATGTCATATCAATTGTCAGCTCAGTCGGTCAGCAAAGTAGTTCCCAATGTCTATCGAGCTCAGTCGGTCAGCAAAGCAATTCCCAGTGTCTACCGAGCTCAGTCGATCAGCAAAGTAGTTACCAGTGTCTACCGAGACCTCTCGGGTGTCAAAAGAAAAGTATGGCAGAAAATAGTGTTAACCGAGCTTCCTTGGTTATCAAAGGAAAGTTAGTGTCTACCGAGTTCACTCAATCTCCAAAGGATGTTGAGGAATTCATAGTACTTACCGAGTTCTCTCGGTCGCCAAAGGAAATCTTCTTCGGATTAATGTTTACCGAGCAAGGTCAGCCCAGTAAAGGATTTTGTCAATTTAAGAAATAAATTTGGTTTATTCCAGCCGACTGTTGTAATGATTAATGATGTTTGTAATAATTATTAGTGCCAACTTGACAATCCGAATGGTATATATATAGAAGGTCAAGTTGTGAATTATGAGTAAGCAAAAAAAAGGAAGAAAGAGAAGAATAGTATGAGCGAATTTTGAAGGATGGTTAGATATCCTTGAAGAGCAGCAGAGATATATTTGATCGGGAAGGATCTAGTGAAGCAGAACAGAGATCTGTAATCAACAATTCAATTGTGTCACTATTCAGGTCACTTCATTGTTACTTTCTTACCATTGTAGCAGTGATTTCAAAATCTCCTAACCGAGTTGGTTTAACAGCCATTTTGTAAATCCTCTAACAAGGTGATAGTTCTATTGAATTGTTTTAAGACCTCTTACAAGGCCACTCCTAGCAGGGTGATTAAATCCTCTAACAAGGTCACACCTAACAGTGTGTATTGTAACCTTTTACCGGGTTGGCTCCTAACAGGGCATCACTTCAGAAGAGTGAAAATCAGTAACTAGTTACATTGGTGGCTTTTCCCATATTGGGTTTCCACATTAAATCTGGTGTCTCTTGTGTTCATGGTATTTTCTTTATTCATGCATGTTAATCACTGATGAATGCTTAAGAATAGTTATAATTAACACTCTCTGCAACTACCGAGTTTCAGCATTTCTCTGTATGTCAGTAGTAAATAATTTATTAGGACATCTAAGGGATCAGTGGTAATATTTTGTGGTTAATTGATTCACCCCCCCCTCTTAGTTACTACATCTATATTTCCAACAGTTAAAGTCCATCCGGTTAATGTATTTTTCTTGTTGTGACTATTAGGGAACAATAGGTAATGATCTAGATGTGGAAATCCTTACTTATCAAATCCAATATCTTATTTTCTCTCTAGTACTGCTCTTTGATCTATCTCTTCTCAAAATCTTGATTGCAACCCTAGTAATCACAAAATTTAGTTCATACAATCAGCAACTGTCAACAACCTTTTTAATAAGTGAATTATCTAGTAAATACTCAACTAGCATCACCTTAACCTTCACTAAAATTGAAATTTTAAACTTCCCACTCAAATACATCTCACCTAGAAACATATCTTGATGTAGTGAAATATATTCTAGCACAACATCGATCCATCATAATATTTACATGTGCTAATCCCAAGAACAATCAAAACCTTTTGACCATCCCAAACATATTTAGGAATCTTCCATTCAAAGTTGTCTCAAGCGTATAACTAAAAATTGATTAAATCCTTATCATCTAAGACACGTCACCATAACAACCATAAACACCATGATAACCATACCAGTCACCAATCTATGATCTACCACTAGTAGTTCAAGAACTTAGAGTCTTTAACTTGTAGCTTCTTCTTCCACTATGATGCTCTCTCACCAATCATCCAAATGAGTTTCAATCACAATAATAAAGTCCTAAGTATATATTCATACCATATCTTGTTAGAAATAGGAAATACTAAGAGGGGGGTGAATCAGTATTTCACAAACTTTTAGTTTTACCCAATTATGGATATAACAAATTAACTTGAAGCTTGCATAACAAATTAAACTAAGGAAACTGAATAACAAGCATAGAAATAAAGTAAATGAGCTCATAACACCATGTTTTTTTCTCGAGGAAACCCTAGCCAAGGGAAAACCCTGGTGGGGATGATACCCACAACTGATCCACTAATCAAAAGTATCTCGTTAAGGATATTGACCTTGTTAGGAGTCTATTACATACATATAGTGTCTCTCTCTTGGTTAAAGGACTCTAGGCCTTTTTAGAAGCCTCAACCCTATTAGGAGTTTCTATTACAAAATAGACTAATTTGCAAGATGAGCTCACTACCCAAACATGCAATATACAATGATATCTTCAAATACAAAGGTCAAGCACATAACCTTATACTATTGTCAAATAGCTTTCCTATTCTGATTTAGCTTTCTAGGCTCTTTGATTTCATATACAGAGTTTAATCTCTTTCCTTATTACAAAATACAACTTCACATCATACTATTCACATTACAATTTCTATATGTATCATCTATATATTTCACATTACATAGTTCTTACATTAATACAAGTTATTACAATTAATAACTTCTAGTCATCTTACAATACATAAAATCTTCTAAAAATATAAAAAAAATTCATGTTGTCTTAGGGTTAACATCTAGGATGTCTTCCCTACATGGTTAAGTCATTATTTTGATAAACAAAAAAATCCCTTAACTTAATATTATCACTTTTGTCTTCTTCTATGTTCAGGTCGGCTCAACACTGTCTCTATAATTCTTTAATATCTCCTTCCATACATGCTGTGCAGACTTGTGCTTTCATATGTGGCTTTTATATACATATAATTATACATGTTCAAGTGTGCATGCACTGAACCTACTTTTATGAACATCTCTAATCAAAACTATCTACAATTAGACAGTAAAATATTGTTGTACTTAGACTATTTTCTAGTGCCCTCTTACAATACTACTTTCTTCTATTGTGTGATCTTCATAGTGAGTATATGTTTCCATAACGACAACAATTTGATATCCTACTTAGCCAAATTTCCAAAAATCTCCCCCTTTTTCATTGGTGGCAACATATGGGAAAATTGGCTAAGTCCCAAAAACTTAAGATACAAAATTATGGCCATACAAAAATTTGATCATACATAACTCCTCATTTCTCCTACTTATACTCAAAATAATTATACTTCAAAATATCTATACTCCCCCTAAGAGTATACTTCATTCTTATACATACAATTTTATGTAATTTTCTACTTATACTAACCCACCATTTGACAACAATGACAAAGGTGTCAAAAATTTAGTATCAAAACTTGTTTTACCTCATGAATTTAATATTTCCAAGATGGAAGGCTTGCAACACAATCTACAAAATTGATCTTTAGGCTCTCTAACTCCTTCTCCCATGATTTCTTCAATGAATCTAAAACACTGAGCAATGTGCATAGGCCAAAGGATGCGATTTCACATGCCTTAAGATTTGCATAAGAAAATTTTCCATAAAATATATTTAAAGAAAGACATTCTTCCAATTGGTTCTCAAGAATACTTATTTTTGTTGATACATTCTCTCTTAGTAGAGTGAATATTTTCAATTTATTTTCTTTCTCATCATTTAGAAGTCTCATATCATCAAAAATCTTACTTCTATTCCTCTCAATTTCTGAGATCTTTGCATTAGGGCTTTGCAAAAATTTTAGTGCCATTTGTAGTTTTTCCTCTTTTATCTTTATCTTCTATGATATCTCAAATGTGTGGCTCTCTCATTGTGTACACTGAATGTACAAATCTTTCCCTCTTTCCATGCATCTTCTCAACTCTTTTATATATATCCAAATCATCTATATCATTTCTGATATTCTGACATATAACTTGAAATATCTGAGCATCATGAGCTACTTGTGCTTTCATTATTTCTACATCAGATAAATTTTTGAATTCTGTATCAAAGGCTTTCATTACCTCTTTTTCTTTTCCTTGTAGGTTTGCCTCACTGACTTGACGAGTGATATTATGCTTTGTAATTTACCTATAACTTCAAGTAGTGTGCCTTCTAAGCTTTTCACTTTCTTGTTCTTACCAATGATCTTTTTCAGAGATGAGATCAACTCTACATGATCAACATCATCAAGTTCCTCTCCAAGGCTTGTAAACATAGATTTAATATATAGTTTTTGTGTTGTTTATATTGTGTCCTTAGGTGTAAAAATGACTACTAATTGTTTTTGTAGAACCGCAATCTCTTCTACTACTGCATTAACTTGTGTTTCCTCTTTCTCTTCTTCCATATGTGTTTCAACCTCTTGTTCCTTATTTTCTGTTGTGTCCTATTGCTCATCCAAAAAATTTCCAACATCGGCTTCATTGTTATTGAAGGGATTTTCTTCACTGTCCAAGGTGATATTTGCTCCTTCAACGTTCATTGTCTCATCTTCAATGTTAATAGAGGTTGGTGATTTTGGTGATGGATCTATTTGATACTCTACTTCAACCTCTTGATCAGATTCATTTATGTGTTCACCTGGTCTAGATTTCATAACCTTCACAACCGCTTGCTCTGTTTCTTTGTTGATTTTCTCATAATTACCTCTCATTATCAGTATAGTTCTCCTTTTCTTCCTTAGATGGGTACTTAGGCTTTTCATGATTTCCTTGAAATGTTCTTCATCTTTTACTACACACAACTTCCTTACATATCTCTCTCTTATTTCATTGTCTTCCTATGTTGCTCTTTTATTTCTATTTACTAATTTATCAAAAATATTGTCATGGATCTTGCCTTTTATATCATCAAATTTCTTATCTGGAAGAATCATATGTCTGACAACTACATTTTCTAAGTTCAACTTCTCAAAATTGTCATATAACCCATAATATTTTTTCAACTTAGTCAAATCACCTTCATTAATGATCAAGGGATTCACTTTGTCTATCTTTGGTTTCCACTTCTTCTTTTTGCTTCTTGCCTCTTCATCTTCCTTTACTATTGATGTTTTTCTTTGAACTAGGGAAAATAAAGTTTTCTATCTTTCTCCTGGTCTGCTTGCCATTTCCTTAACTCTTTTAGTTGGTGTGGTGGAGGATCTAGTAGACTTCCTTACTTCTTACACTTCCACTTCTTCATCTATTTCCTGAATTTCTTTTGTAGGGGCTATAAGAGATGTCAAGGGTGGAACTGATAGTATCTCTTTTTGTCCAATATCCATTATTGTTGTTGATGTCTACTTTTCTTTGACAAATTCATGTTCTATCATACCACTTTCTTTTAGTATTTTCTTTATAGTACCGTCAAATCTTTTCTTAGCCAACTTCTATGCCTGTAATGATTGTGTGGAGTCAAAGTTCTCCTCATGTGTCCTAAATTTAGGACTCTTAACATCCAAATTGCTCTTAAGCAATCTGCTCACATATCCTTCAATCTCAGCTTTTGAAACTTCATATTCAAGTGGATCTACAAATTCCACTCTAGGATCAACTACTTCAATGAAGGTAAAGTTAGTATCAACCAAAAAACATATCTCATTCTTGTATTTGTCCACAACAAATGGTGGAATTCTTGATCTTTTCCTCATTTGATTTTGAAAGGTCTTAATTACCAAAGTTTTACTTTCATTTACTTTGTCTATAGGGTGTCTTAGGTACACCTTATTGACTCTATCCATATAATTTATGTTATCATTCCAATCCTCTCAGGTATAGTGTATGAAAATCTTCTTAACAAATGAAAAAACATATATGTGATCAGAGATGAAAATCTAAACTATGATTTCTTGGTTTTTCTAATTTTCTCAAGGTTCTCTATCAACTGAATTCTTAAGATTTGACACATGTCTACCTATAATTTCTCAACACACATAAGATAAGATGCATGTACCATGCCAACTGGCACATCATCTTCTCTAGAATTTGCACAAAACTTTGAGGTCAAAATTCTACATACATATCTAACATCATCCTGTACAATCTTACTAATAATAATTCCTCTTCCATTGTATGATGACTTGGTGTTGTCTAACACTATTTTCTTAACATTTTTATCATTAAATGGAATCACCCAAGATTTGGATGGGCTAGTTACCTCATGAATAAGGTCTGTGGTGATGTCAATGGCTCTATCATCTAATCAAAACTTACCATTGTGAATTATGCTCAGAATAATCTTAGTCCATTCATCATCCTAAGATTCATAATGAAGTGTATACTTTATAATATCAATCTCACTCAAATTTTCAAACCCTTATTTGTATGAAATGTCATGTTTATAGATCTTTTCATATTCCATGATCAGGTTACGATCTCCTATGGTCTCAAAATTACATTTCAAATAACTTCTTATGTCTTCCAAATGAAAAACTCTACCTGGAATGGATGACAAGGCTAAACTAGGGTCTTCTTTCAAAGGCTCCATAGGTTCCTTTTTCATTCTAGGTTTGACTAAATCCTTGATGTGGTGAATGAGTGATGCATCCATGATTCTATAAAAACACAACTGCTTGATAGTGATTACTTAGAAAAATACCTCAAAATCATGATTTAGGGCTTTGCGTAGATCCGACATGAAATCTTTCACCAAATCCTTCTCTTAATCTCCAGTGACTAGCTCTCTTTATCACTTGTAATCGCTTGAATGATCAACTAATACTGATCATGTACTTTTATCCTTCAAATCTGACATCGCATTAAATTTCTTTTTTGCTTCATACCAAAAAGCTGTTACTCATTTCTTGCAAAACTTCATTCTTTCCATGTACTCTCATACATTCATATAAATTCATGCACTCTTAACCATAGCTTCATTTCATCATATACTATCATATATTAACTTTGCAAGACTTAATTCATTCTATTCTAACTTCTACACTATTCTAATGCTTTACCCTAATACATAATTCATGAAATAATTACTTTAAGTGCTTTGAGATGAATTGGGAAATGATTCACACTTACTATCAAGTACTTCACCTATCCGGTTTCCTGGTATACTGAGTGTGCTTTCTTGATCTATGGATTTAACAAATTCAACTTCTTCCAAGTTACTACAACATTCTCTCTAACTATTGTTTGTTCTCACATTTATCCTTATATAGTTTCTAGGATTAGTGTTTCTCATGTTGTTCATTCTGCAAAATCTTGTTGTGTGACCAAAATTGTTGCATATCTGACAAAATACTCCATTTTTTCTATATCTCGGTCATGTCTGGCTGATTTGTGATCTGCAATTTCTAGCAATATGTCCAATCTTGTTGCATTTATAACAGACAACTCCATTCCTTTTGTTCATGTCTCCAATAGGTCTCTTATCTGCAGGGTTAGTATTTCTAAACATTCTACTACCATTTTTATCATCAAATCTAGGTTTCTTACAATCAATAGCTCTATGCCCAAAACCATGACAATTATAGAAATAATCAGAGATAGGTTTAAATTTCTTACCAATACAATCTCTTTTCATGCACCAAAAGAATTGCATGAAAAACATCTACCTTTGAATTCTCTTTGCATATCTTAAGGTGGTTCATCTTCTTTAGGTGGATTAGGTATATCTTCAAATTTTTTAGCTTCATCAAACTTCTTTTCATGTTTTCTTTCAGAGTGTTTTGGATCTAGTTCTTTACATTCCTCAACCTTCTTAGGGAACTTTTCTTCAAGATATCCAAGACCAATTTTATCATAGGTTGGTTTTTGATAAGACATTTGTTCATCAATATTTTCAATACTGGAATATAGTTTCTCAAGGTTTTGTTTAGACCGAGTCAGTTCTTCTTTCACAATTGTATTGTACTTCTCAAGCTCAACATAGTGTAAATTTTATTTCTCAAGTTCAAATGTTACTTTACTAAGTTTAGACTTCAGATCTGCATTCTCAAATTTTGGATTTGATTCATCTTTGTTGCTTTCAGCTTTCAAACTTAACTTCAGATCTACAATCTTCAACTCATGTTTAAGGATCTCATTTTCTTTCTTTAGTTTTGAAACTTCATCATAGTCCTTGACTTGAATTGTAGGTTCTTTCTTTGATTTCAGATCTTCCATCTTTTCTTTTAGTTTCTCAATGTATTTTTTTGTATCATCATATTTCCCTTTCAGAGTGTCTCTTTCTTCAGTAAGAATCCATAGTGATCTTACTCAATTTGTTAGGCTTAGACCAAATAACTTTGTTCTAAGTAACTAAGCTCTGATACCAATTGTAAGAAATAAGAAAGAATGAGAGGGGGAGGTGAATTGGTATTTCACAATTTTTTACTTTTGTCCAACTATGGATATAACAAATTAACTTGAAGCTTGCATAACAAAGTAAACAAAGGAAACTGAATGACAAGCATACCAATAAAGTAAATGAACTCATAAAACCATGTTTCTTCTTGAGGAAACCTTGGCCAAGGGAAAAACCTGGTGGGGATGATACCCACAATTGATCCACTAATCAAAATTATTCAATTAAGGATATTGACCCTGTTAGGAGTCTATTAAATGCATATAGTATCTCTATCCTGGTTAAAGGACTCTAGGCCTTGTTAGAAGCCTCAACCTTGTTAGGAGTTTCTATTAAAAAATAGATTGATTTTCAAGATGAGCTCACTTCCCAAACATGTAATATACAATGATATCTTCAAATACAAAGGTAAAGTACATAACCTTATACTGTTTCCGAATAGCTTTCTTATTCTAATTTAGCTTTCTAGGCTCTTCGCTTTCATATACAAAGTTTACTTTCTTTCCTTCTTATAAAATACAACTTCACATCATACTATTCTCATTACAATTGCTATATGTATTATCTATACATTTCACATTACATAGTTCTTACATTAATACAAGTTATTACAATTAATAACTTCTATTCAGCTTACAATATATAAACTCAGCTCAACACTATCTCTATAATTCTTTAATATCTCCTTTCATATATTTTGTACAGACTTTCACTTTCATATGTGGCTTTGATATACATAGAATTATCCATGTTCAAGTGCGCATGCATTTAACCTACTTTTATGAACATCACTAATCAAAACTGTCTCTGACTAGAATGCAAAACACTGTTGTACTTAGACAATTTTCTAGTGCCCTCTTACAACACTGCTTTCTTCTATTGTGTGATCTTCATAGTGAGTCTATGTTTCCATAATGACAACAATATAATATCCTACTTGGCCAAATTGCCAATAGTCTAAGACCCCTCCACTTAATTCCTTCTCAAACATGACCGCTACAAAAATATCCATTTGTAAATGTTCTTCCTATACATTGTTCATTAATGTACTTAAATTATTTCTTCTTACCGATTGAACAATGACCTTACCGATTGTCCTAGTCATCTGATATGACTATTTTTGTATCAATGACAACCAAAAACACAATCACCTATGACCGCTCACCAAAACATCACAATGTCACCATAAGAGACACCCTTTTCTATCATTTATAATGTTAAAATTATATAAATACCGTAATTGATGGGGGACCAAAGAAGGGTAAGATTCATGCACTCATACTTATTGAATGGTTGCATAAAAATAGAAAAAAATATTTTCTTAGGAACCCACTTGGGAAAATTAAAAAGATGTCTCTTTAGGTTTCCTTTTGGGGAAGTTGAAAGGTCATCTTTTACCTATGTATTTCTTTTATTGATAGGCATGTAGTTTTTATCAAGAGGATGAGTGGGATTTCTAAGAGACACAAGGATTATATAAAAGGGAGTCTTGGGATAGAGGTTATTCATTCAAAGTTGAGTTCTTCTCTACATAGATAAAGAGGATTAGTAAGGAGTGTAGAAGAATATATAGTAGCTCCATCTTGTAAATTTTTAAATCCTAATTAGCTAATATTTTTTAATTTAAGAATGTGCATTTTATTTTATTTAAATATAAGAGTGTTTAAATTTTCATATCATTGAGAAATAGAATGTAAGTTATTTCTTCCATTTTTATGCATTATTCTCTTTGTTATGCGATACATGAGTTTTAGGTGGAGTAAACCTCATATAGTGTAAGGCAATGTTTATTTTGAAAGGGTTAGGGGATTCTCCTACACCAAATGGTAGTAGAGATAGATATATTTAGTGTGTAGATCTAGATCACCAAATCTAAGGTGATCTACACTAGGTCATTGGGTTGGATAAATTTTTTATCAAAGTATGATAGTTGTCCTCCAATAGAGATTGAGGAAAGGTAGAAGGTGCACATAGTTCCTTCAATAAGAGAGAATGAGTAGAGGAAGTGAGATGTATGTCTTCCAAAAATATTTCTTCGTACAAGTTAGATGTATGTGTGTTTTTTGTAGATCTATGAGAAAGTTCCAAAATAAGTGTGTGTGTATTTTTTGATCTCAACCTGCAAATGACAACACTTCAATAAATCCTTTCATTAGTGGGTTAGTATCAAAATAGTCCAAATTACGTAAAAGGATGACAACTTCCACTAAAATTCATTTATTGCTTCCTAGTTGTAGTGAGTGTAGTCCTTGAAGATTTCTCATTAGATTAAGCATAGGAATTGTGACTTGATTGCCCTGAAATAGAATATTTGAGTGAGCATGATGCAATACTTGCATTATTTACTCAAAGATCATTCCAGATATGAAAAAATGCATTCTAAATTAAGAAAATGAACTCTAAACTAACATATGAACCATGATGAAACATTGGTCTAGAAATGAAAGATCACTTAACACATGATTTTTAAGAAAATATGAGCAAAATGATTATGCAATTAAACTAGACAAGAAATCAAAATGGCAGAATACCTTTACTATGAAAACCTAGGATGATTTGAGCTAGGAAGAGCTTCCTTTTATAGGATTTTCATTAGAAAGAATGGTCAAGATTCAATAGTGAGGAGAGGTCGAGATTATTCCTTCCTCAATCTATCTGAGTTGATCCATGTGAAAGGCACATAGTTGTTCAATTTTTTGTTCCTTGGAGGGGGAATGTGACAAAGTTGGTAATTTATTTTCTTTTAATCTCTTTTTTTGGATTTTATGTTCTCTCACATGTGTGAGGATGTGTGAATGGGTTATTTAATTAAAAGTGATAGGAATTTTAATTAAACATATAAATGTATCAATTAACAATCTTTATGCCTTTGATATAAGAATTGATCAAGAAATTGATGATATTATTAGGGATTTGATTTAATTATGCAAGAAAGTTTGTTTAAATACTTACATAATTAGGTCTAGTTAATAAATGAATTTGATTTAAAAATTTTTAGGAAATTAATCATAATAATGGTCTCTGACTTGACTAGACCATTTTTCGATGATTATATTTTCCCCTCTTTGAATTGATGTACATACAAAAAATTGATCCAAAGAATAGATGATATGGGATAAGGAAATAGCTTGATGTGAAGTGATGAAACTACCCCTAGCCAGGAATTGATTCTGAACTTGATTAAACAAAAATTGATTGAAGATTGAAGATATCATTTATGGACTTGATTTAAAGAAAATTGATTGTACCAACTCTGATCTTGATTGGATGAAGACTGGTAGGTGATTCAAAGAGATTAGTTCTAAAAATCAATAGTATCAACTTCAAGAACGATTGAATGAAGATCAATGAAGGAAGACCAAGATGCTCATCTTGATGTAAAATGATCAAACTAAATTCTTGTCCAATGATAAAGATGACTAATCAATTTCATGAGAGGTGATGAAATTGATCAATGTCAGGGAGACTCTTAAACCATGAGGTTTGAATGAATAGTTGGCTTGATGAAGTACGATAAAAATGATTATCATTAAGAGTCTAATTAGAGATATTGACTTCATATGGATCCTCATGAACCCAATTACTTGATTAGGAGAAACACTGTCAGATTACAGTGGTCCAATGAATCTCATATGCCCCTTGAGCTTTAGTTGTGTTGAAACCCGATTAAATGCCTTCCTCAAGTAATTTGATGCAGAGTGATAAAATCACTCGTGTAGAAGTATTAAAGAATCTTAGCTTGATATGGATTTGATAAAGTTGATATTTCCTTAGTGATGAGGTCTTTCTTGGTTTGATTGTTGTAGTTTGATTATCACCTTGATGATATAATGATGCTGCCCCTTTAGGAGTGAAATCAAAATATGACAAGGGTACCATAAGGATTTGGACTAATTTGACTCTTAAAAAGAATTGATTTTGATCATAAATGATGTTACATTGATTTGATTTGATTTTAATGAGATTTTAGATTATCTTGAAGGAGTTTCAGGCTTGATTTAGGTCATTTTGAAAAATATTGACCAAGGTTTGACTCATGTTGACCCAAGTTTCACCATGTTGGATTGAGGTCATTTAATGAATGTTGAATTGATATGCCTAGATCCATGACCTATTTGTGCTAATTAAGCTTGATTACCTCAGTGGTCAACTACATTTGACCATAAGTTTGATTGAACTTTTTAGTTAGGAATTTTATCTCAAATTTTGATTTTGATCCTAAAAATGGATTTAGGATGTCTAAATTAGGTAAGGGAGTTAGTTTAAAGTCAATCGAAGGACTTTGAAAATTAGGTTGAATGGGTATAAAACGGGCCCAAGGGGTCATTTTTAATTCATTTGAAACATTTGACTTTGGAGATTTTTGAGCCTTTTTGTGAGAGAAAATGCAAATTCCAGTTCATAAGAACAGATTCAAGCTCTAGAGGCGGCATAAACAACCTCAAAAGTACAATCCACTAGTAAGTCACATGTGAGACCTACCTTTGACAGTCATAGTTTTACTATTCTTCCATGCTTTTGGTGATTATTTCATAGATGTACTTTGATTATTGAGATACTTATGTATTTGAGGATTTGTTGAATTCTATATTATATGTTTGGTACTTGATTATGTAATCAGGGTACACTCAAGATACTTTATGTTTTCATTCAGTTTCAATTTATGATGATTTTATATATGAGAATGAATGTGTTTGAATGAAATTGTGATGAAAATTGGTTTAGGAAACTAATATGTTTAGTTAATTCAATCACAAACATATTTTTATACCATGTAGTATTGATGATGTATTGTATTTTATATCATGTTATTTTGGACCTATTGATGTGTGCAATGAGTGTGCAGGGATAGTTGACCATGGATTTAAATCAAGGATCCAGTATTCGAACCTATGTTATATGTCTTACATTCCAAGGTCCTCTTTGTATAAAATAATATGGACCTCGTTATATAGTTATTTATTCATGAATTTGGTTTTCATGTGTGTATTTAATTTAGTTAATGTATATGTTATTAAGCTATGTCATTTGTTTAAATTAAATTATACCAATATTGGCAATTGTTGCATAAGTGTTGACATGGCTAGTTAATTGTATTTTGGTTAAGTAAAGGGTTAACTAGGGGCTAACCATAGTGTAGTACCTATTGGTAAGTTGACTATACTAGTGTATATGACTAATTTTAGTGTTGTCATTATGGCAACAAAGTCATATGAATTTTTGGAGTCAGTGCAATAACTTAGAAGATCAGTATTTGGCTAAGTATGGAAGACATAGCAGATAGTGAAGTACTTGGTGAATAAAGCATCAATGCATGTGTGTATGATTGAGTTTTTCTATGCACCCTTGAATATAAGTGATGAAGGGTGCTCCCCTTAATACCACAAACACAACAGAAATAGAGAAACAACAACAATAATATGCAAGAACAGAAAATTGGCTTCTTATTATCTCCACAAATGTGGAATTACAAACTTTCAGAATTACAATATGCAAAGCCACATGGGCATTCCTTACAATATTCTGTAGGACAAAGCCTCGAACTATTACCCAAAACTATTCTGAACTACCTAAGACAATAATACAGCCTTCCTTATATAGGCAATTTTCCACCGCCTGGGAAGGTTCTAGAATTTTAGCCAATAAGGCCGACCAAACTTAGCATTATTTTATTTTACATTTTATTACATCATAGTCGGCTCAAGACAACCTTTGAAACCCGAACAGAAATTTTGAAGAAAATTATTTTCTGCCATTTCAGGTGGTCCAACTTCCGAAGACCATAAGTCGTCACCAGTTGACCCGATCGGCTATTATAACCCCATTTTGGAAACACCACGAAGCGCTCTATAGCCTTGACCCATGCAAGCACCCGTCACCCAAATTTTTGACCTCATTCGGGGCCTCTAAAGCTTTCAAAACTGAGTTCAAAGTTTTTGTACCCTGCTGCCAATACCAAAAATCTTCAATATCTTCCAATATACACTTGATCTGTCAATGAAACTTTACTGGAAGACTTATATGACCAAAATGAACCTCCAAGAAAGAAATCAGATCATTCTGAGCACATACAAAAATTACCAAAAAATAGTAACTTTCCATAAATAGCAGCTCTGCACAAAATAGCCCTTATTGAATATAAAAATAGAAATATTTTTGGGTGATGCAAGATTGCTCTTACACCCAGGATGCTCCTGCATCAGACACCCAGGGTAATTTGAGAAGTGACCCTGTCACGACTTAGGTGTGCAAAGGAAAACCAAGACGGTTAACCTCCTCCTTTGTTAGCCATGAGGAATCTTCAATAGGTCATCCTTTCCATTTGACCAAATACTCTTCATATGTCCTGTTCCTTGTGCTTCTGCCAACATGACTGTCCAGTATGTCTTCAATCTCCTTGATATCTGAACTGGTTACTGGAATACTCCACTGTGCTGTTGCAACCTCATCCTCAACACCTCCTTCGTGATACTCTATCAAATCTGAAATGTTAAACACTGGTGAAATATTCAGCTCACTAGGCAATTCTACCTCATATGCATTTCCTGAATTATGCTTCTTCAGTATCTTACATGGCCCAAACTTCTTCATTTTCAACTTGTTATATGTACCAACCGAAAACCGCTCCTTCCGTAAATGAACCATGACTTCATCGCCAACCTGAAATTCCTTATGCCTCCTTTTCTCATCTGCCTTAGCCTTATACTGCGCATTCATCTTGTTAATATGCTTCCTCACCTCCTCATGGATGTTCTTCATGTGTTCTGTAAAATCTTTAGCTTCAGCACTACTTATTTCTCCTTTATCTATCTTTCTCAATTCAGATGCATTTCTTGGACTACTTTCATATACAATTTGGAATGGTGATTTACGAGTGCTCCTATTGACAGAATTATTGTATGCAAATTCTGCCTGTGGTAAAATCAAATCCCATCCTGTTGGCTTATCTCCAACCAAACATCTCAGCAAATTTCCCAAACTCCTATTCACCACCTCTGTCTGTCCATCAGTCTGTGGATGATGTGATGAACTAAATTTCAAATCTGTCTTCAACTTCTTCCACAATGTACGCCAGAAATATCCAACAAACTTAGTGTCCCTATCTGAAACTATGGTCTTTGGCAAACCATGAAGTCTCACTACTTCTCTGAAAAACAATTCGGCTACATGAATAGCATCATTAGTCTTCTTGCAAGGAATGAAATGTGCCATCTTTGAAAATCTATCAACCACCACAAAAATTGAATCATGTCCCCGCTGAGTCCTCGGTAAACCTAGAACAAAGTCCATGCTGATATCCTCCCAAGGCTTCTCTGGTACAGGTAATGGCTGATACAACCCTGTATTCTGCTTCACTCCTTCCGCCATCTGACATACTCTACAACTCTGTACAAACTTCTTCACATCTTGCTGCAACTGTGGCCAATAGTAAATCTCACTAACCAAAGAAAGGGTTTTGTCACGACCAAAATGTCCAACCAATCCTCCGCTATGCTTCTCCTTGAAGAGATTCTCCCTCATAGAACTTTGTGGAATGCACAATTGACTCCCTTTGAATAGCATATCATCCTGGATGATAAAATCCAGCCATTTCATCCTGTCTAGAGTAACAGGTTCTGTACAAGCTTTCCAAGCTTCACCAAAATCAGGATCCTCTAGATACAAATTCTTGAGTTCCTTGAACCCAACCACTTCAATCTGCATTTCTGTCAGCAATAGTTGCCTTTTGCTAAGAGCATCTGCAACCCTATTAGACTTTCCACTCCTGTGTTTCAAAACAAATGTATAACTCTGCAAAAACTCAACCCATTTCAAATGCCTTTGATTCAATTTTCCTTGACTATTCAAATATTGCAAAGCTTCATGATCAGTATACAAAACAAACTCCTTAGGAAGCAGATAATGTCTCCACTTCTTTAATGCCTGAACTATAGCATAAAATTCTTGATCATAAACAGAATATTTCCTCTTGGCGTCATTTAACTTCTCGCTGAAATAAGCAACAGGTTTACCTTCTTGGCTCATAACAGCTCCTATTGCAGTACCACTAGCATCACAATCTACTTGAAACACCTTATTAAAATCTGGAAGTGCTAAAACAGGTTGTTCTGTAACTTTTCATTTCAACAATTGAAAACTCTTTTCTGCCCAATTAGTCCACTTAAACTCTTTTCTATCCCCTCTCATTGTTTCAGTCAAGGGTCCACAAATACTGCTAAAATTTCTGATAAACTTTCTATAAAAGCTAGCTAGACCATGAAAAGATCTTACCTCAGTAGCACTCCTTGGTGTAAGCCATTCAAGGATAGCCTGTACCTTCTTTGGGTCCATTTTTAGACCTTCTCCTGAAACTACAAACCCCAAATACACCAACTCTTTCTTCACAAAACTGCACTTCTTCAAATTAATCAGCAATTTTTCTTCTCTCAACTTCTCAAATACCATACGAATATGCATCATATGCTCATCCAATGTCTTACTAAAGATCAAAATATCATCTAGGTAAACAATGACAAACTTACCTAGAAATTCTTTCAGAACCTCGTTCATGAGCCGCATTAAAGTGCTCGGTGCATTGGTTAGCCCAAAAGGCGTGACTAACCACTCATACAGTCCTTCCTTTGTCTTGAAGGTAGTCTTCCATTCATCTCCTTCTCTGATCCGAATCTGATGATATCCACTCTTTAGATCTATCTTTGAGAAATACACAGCTCCACTCAAACAGTCCATAATATCATCCATTCGTGGCAATGGAAACCTGTACTTGATTGTGATCTTGTTTATTGCCCTAGAATCTGTACACATCCTCCATTCTCCATTCTTCTTTGGTGCTAATACCGCTGGTACAGCACAGGGACTCAGACTCTCACAGATCAATCCTTTCTATAACAGTTCATGTACTTGTCTGTTCAACTCCTCACTTTCTGCAGGTGTCATTCTGTGTGCTGCCTTATTCGGCAAACTCACTCCTGGGATCAAGTCCATCTGATGACTGATCTTTCTGACTGGTGGTAATCCATCGGGCACATTATCGGATATAATATCCTAAAACTCATTCAACAAATCTACAACTTCTACAGGAACATCTTCTACTTCCTCTTTACCAGCTTTTGGAATTAAAGCAAAACATACATGCTCATGCCTCATACCATCTAGGAAATTTCTTCCATCAACAAAAGTTATCCTTGCATTACCACATACTTTTTCTTCGGTCTCCTTCAATGGCTTTAGCTGATGCCGCACTCCATCCTTTGTTAGGGAATAGGTATTCGCACGGTCATCGTGTATAGCACATCTGTCAAACTGCCATGGTCTACCCAACAACATATGACATGCATCCATAGATATGATATCACACAATACCTCATCTTGGTATCTGCCAATCTTGAACTTCACCAGGCATTGTTCATTGACCATGACCTTGTGGTCATCCTGTACCCAAGCAATCCGATATGGATGTGGGTGTTTCTGTCTCTTAAGCTTCAACTTTGTCACCATCTCTTCTGACACCAAATTGTCAGTGCTTCCACTATCAATAATCACATCACAACATTTACCTTCACACTTGCACCTGGTGTGAAATAGGCTCCTCCTTTGCTTAGGTTCATTCTCACCACTCAACAGGACTCTTCTGTTAATCAACGATTCTCCTCTTTCAGCATCTTTAGAATTTGATGATCTGGCATCTTCATCTACATGTGCAACTCCGACTTGGCCTTCATTTCTCCTATCTATTCTGCCTTGGCACTGAGGACATTCAAATGCCCTATGACCTTCTTCTCCACAGTGAAAACATGTTCCACAGAAGCCACCTCTTCCAGATCCTTGTCCTCTTCCTCTTCCTCTCTGATCTCTATTATTCTAATCCTGGAAGCGATTGGAATTATTTCCTCCTTGATTCTGACTGCTACTGGCCTCATCCTTCTTTTTCAGATCTTCATTTCGGCCACCATATGATCGTCCACCAGATCGTCCACCGCGACCTCTTCCATTTTGTCTGCTCTCAAACTTCTTATTCAGCTTTTCCTCTACTTTTAGGGAAAACTGGTATGCCTCTTCATTACTGTTCATTCGAACCAGATTCAACTCCTCCTGGATGCTTGACCTTAACCCATTAAGGTATCGGGCAACTTTCTCCTTATCAGCTTCTGCATGGCCTGTTCTGATGAGAAGTCGATAGAACTCCTATGTATACTCCTGAACAGATCTTTCTGCTTGCTTCAAACTCTACATTTTCTTTAGTAGGTCAAGCTCATAATCAACAGGAATGAACTGTCGCTTCAATTTATCCACCATCCGATCCCATCTTGTGATTTTATCTTTCCCTCTTCTATTTCGCTCCATTTGAATTTCTTGCCACCAGATCTTCGCATGACCTTTCAATCTGGCCTTTGCAAATTTGACCCTATCAGGATCTTCAACATCTTCATACTCAAAATATTCCTCACATTCATTGATCCAGTCGATCAATTCTTCTGGGTTAAGATTTCTAGAAAATGTAGGAACCTCAATCTTAGGTCTTTTCCCAATCTTGGAAATCGCTCGAAAAAGTCTTTCTTCCTCCTGGTTCACAATTTCAACTTCTCCTTCTTGATATTCTTCTTCGGCTTCATCCTCACTTTCATCTCTGACATTAAGATTCATTCCTCTATGAATCTCTTCTTGCAATGCTCGCACTTGTCTCTGCAACTCTCTAACCTCAGGTGTCACAACACTAGGTCTTCCGCCATGTTCTCTTTGTGGGGGCATTTTCGCGATGCACGCTGAAACCCTAACCACGGTCCTGGTGCAAACTGCCTCACAGTCGGTGATCTGTTTACACACTCAAGAACCCCTGCTCTGATACCACTTGATGAAGGGTGCTCCCCTTAATACCACAAACACATAACAGAAATAGAGAAACAACAACAATAATATGCAAGAACAAAAAATTGGCTTCTTATTATCTCCACAAATATGGAATTACAAACTTTCAGAATTACAATATGCAAAGCCACATGGGAATTCCTTACAATATTCTATAGGACAAAGCCTCGAACTATTACCCAGAACTATTCTGAACTACCTAAGACAATAATACAGCCTTCCTTATATAGGCAATTTTCCACCGCCTGGGAAGGTTCCAGAATTTTAGCCAATAAGGCCGACCAAACTTAGCATTATTTTATTTTACATTTTATTACATCATAGTTGGCTCAAGACAACCTTTGAAACCTGAACAGAAATTTTGAAGAAAATTATTTTCTGCCATTTCAGGTGGTCCAACTTCCGAAGACCATAAGTCGTCACCAGTTGACCCGATCGGCTATTATAACCCCATTTCAAAAATGCCACGAAGCACTCTACAAGCTTAACCCGCGCAAGCGCCCATCACCTAAATTTTTGACCTCATCCGGGGCCTCTAAAGCCTTCAAAACTGAGTTCAAAGTTTCTGTACCCTGCTGCCAATACCGAAAATCTTCAATATCTTCCAATATACACTTGATCTGGCAATGAAACTTTACTGGCAGACTTATATGACCAAAATGAACCTCCAAGAAAGAAATCAGATCATTCTGAGCACATACAAAAATTACCAAAAAATAGTAACTTTCCATAAATAGCAGCTCTGCACAAAATAGCCCTTATTGAATATAAAAATAGAAATATTTTTGGGTGATGCAAGATTGCTCTTACACCCAGGATGCTCCTGCATCAGACACCTAGGGTAATTTGAGAAGTGACCCTGTCACGACTTAGGTGTGCAGAGGAAAACCAAGATGGTTAACCTCCTTTGTTAGCCATGAGGAATCTTCAATAGGTCATCCTTTCCATTTGACCAAATACTCTTCATATGTCCTGTTCCTTGTGCTTCTGCCAACATGACTGTCCAGTATGTCTTCAATCTCCTTGATATCTGAACTGGTTACTGGAATACTCCACTGTGCTGCTGCGACCTCATCCTCAACACCTCCTTCATGATACTCTATCAAATCTGAAATTTTAAACACTGGTGAAATATTCAGCTCACTAGGCAATTCTACCTCATATGCATTTCCTGAATCATGCTTATTCAGTATCTTACATGGCCCAAAATTCTTCATTTTCAACTTGTTATATGTACCAACCGGAAACCTCTCCTTCCGCAAATGAACCATGACTTCATCGCCAACCTGAAATTCTTTATGCCTCCTTTTCTCATCTGCCTTAGCCTTATACTACGCATTCATCTTGTTAATATGCTTCCTCACCTCCTCATGGATGTTCTTCAAGTGTTCTGTAAAATCTTCAGCTTCAACACTACTTATTTCTCCTTTATCTATCTTTCTCAATTCAGATGCATTTCTTGGACTACTTTCATATACAATTTGGAATGGTGATTTACCAGTGCTCCTATTGACAGAATTATTGTATGCAAATTCTGCCTATGGTAAAATCAAATCCCATCCTGTTGGCTTATCTCCAACCAAACATCTCAGCAAATTTCCCAAACTCCTATTCACCACCTCTATCTGTCCATCAGTCTGTGGATGATGTGATGAATTGAATTTCAAATCTGTCTTCAACTTCTTCCACAATGTACACCAAAAATATCCAACAAACTTAGTGTCCCGATCTGAAACTATGGTCTTTGGCAAACCATGAAGTCTCACTACTTCTCTGAAAAACAATTCGGCTACATGAATAGCATCATTAGTCTTCTTGCAGGGAATGAAATGTGTCATCTTTGAAAATCTGTCAACCACCACAAAAATTGAATCATGTCCCCGCTGAGTCCTCGGTAAACCTAGAACAAAGTCCATGCTTATATCCTCCCAAGGCTTCTCTGGTACAGGTAATGGCTGATACAACCCTGTATTCTACTTCACTCCTTCCGCCATCTGACATACTCTACAACTCTGTACAAACTTCTTCACATCTTGCTGCAACTGTGGCCAATAGTAATTCTCACTAACCAAAGAAAGGATTTTTTCACGACCAAAATGTCCAGCCAATCCTCCGCTATGCTTCTCCTTGATGAGATTCTCCCTCATAGAACTTCGTGGAATGCACAATTGACTCCCTTTGAATAGCATATCATCCTGGATGATGAAATCCAGCCATTTCATCCTGTCTAGAGTAATAGGTTCTGTACAAGCTTTCCAAGCTTCACCAAAATCAGGATCCTCTAGATACAAATTCTTGAGTTCCTTGAACCCAACCACTTCAATCTGCATTTCTGTCAGCAATAGTTGCCTTCTGCTAAGAGCATCTGCAACCCTATTAGACTTTCCACTCCTGTGTTTCAAAACAAATGTATAACTCTGCAAAAACTCAACCTATTTCAAATGCCTTTGATTCAATTTTCCTTGACTATTGAAATATTGCAAAGCTTCATGATCAGTATACAAAACAAACTCCTTAGGAAGCAGATAATGTCTCCACTTCTTTAATGCCTAAACTATAGCATAAAATTCTTGATCATAAACATAATATTTCCTCTTGGCGTCATTTAACTTCTCGCTGAAATAAGCAACAGGTTTACCTTCTTGGCTCATAACAGCTCCTATTGCAGTAACACTAGCATCACAATCTACTTGAAACACCTTATTAAAATCTGGAAGTGCTAAAATAGGTTGTTCTATAACTTTTCATTTCAACAATTGAAAACTCTTTTCTGCCCCATTAGTCCACTTAAACTCTTTTCTATCCCCTCTCATTGTTTCAGTCAAAGGTCCACAAATACTGCTAAAATTTTTGATAAACTTTCTATAAAAGCTAGCTAGACCATGAAAAAATCTTACCTCAGTAGCACTCCTTGGCGTAGGCCATTCAAGGATAGCCTGTACCTTCTCTGGGTCCATTTTTAGACCTTCTCCTGAAACTACAAACCCCAAATACACCAACTCTTTCTTCACAAAACTGCACTTCTTCAAATTAATCAGCAATTTTTCTTCTCTCAACTTCTCAAATACCATACGAATATGCATCATATGCTCATCCAATGTCTTACTAAAGATCAAAATATCATCTAGGTAAACAATGACAAACTTACCCAGAAATTCTTTCAGACCCTCGTTCATGAGCCGCATGAAAGTGCTCGGTGCATTGGTTAGCCCAAAAGGCATGACTAACCACTCATACAGTCCTTCCTTTGTCCTTAAGGCAGTCTTCCATTCATCTCCTTCTCTGATCCGAATCTGATGATATCCACTCTTCAGATCTATCTTTGAGAAATACACAGCTCCACTCAAATAGTCCATAATATCATCCATTCGTGGCAATGGAAACCTGTACTTGATTGTGATCTTGTTTATTGCCCTAGAATCTGTACACATCCTCCATTCTCCATTCTTCTTTGGTGCTAATACTGCTGGTACAGCACAGGGACTCAGACTCTCATGGATCAATCCTTTCTATAACAATTCATGTACTTGTCTGTTCAACTCCTCACTTTCTGCAGGTGTCATTCTGTGTGCTGCCTTATTCGGCAAACTCGTTCCTGGGATCAAGTCCATCTGATGACTGATCTTTCTGACTAGTGGTAATCCATCGGGCACATTATCGGATACAATATCCTGAAACTCATTCAACAAATCTACAACTTCTACAAGAACTTCTTCTACTTCCTCTTTACCAGCTTTTAGAATTAAAGCAAAATATACATGCTCATGCCTCATACCATCTAGGAAATTTCTTCCATCAACAAAAGTTATCCTTGCATTACCACATACCTTTTCTTCGGTCTCCTTCAATGGCTTTAGCTTATGCCGCACTCCATCCTTTTTCAGGGAATAGGTATTCGCATGGCCATCGTGTACAATACATCTGTCAAACTGCCATGGTCTACCCAACAACATATGACATGCATCTATAGATATGATATCACACAATACCTCATCTTGGTATCTGCCAATCTTAAACTTCACCAGGCATTATTCATTGACCATGACCCTGTGGTCATCCTATACCCAGGCAATCTGATATGGATGTGGGTGTTTCTATCTCTTAAGCTTCAACTTTGTCACCATCTCTTCTGACACCAAATTGTCAGTGCTTCCACTATCAATAATCACATCACAACATTTAACTTCACACTTGCACCTGGTGCGAAACAGGCTCCTCCTTTGCTCAGGTTCATTCTCACCACTCAACAGGACTCTTTTGTTAATCAACGTTTCTCCTCTTTCAGCATCTTCAGAATTTGATGATCTGGCATCTTCATCTACATGTGCAACTCCAGCCTGGCCTTCATTTCTCCTGTCTGTTCTGCCTTGGCGCTGAGGACATTCAAATGCCCTATGACCTTCTTCTCCACAGTGAAAACATGTTCCACAGAAGCCACCTCTTCCAGATCCTTGTACTCTTCCTCTTCCTCTCTGATCTCTATTATTCTAATCCTAGAAGCGATTGGAATTATTTTCTCACTGATTCTGACTGCTACTGGCCTCATCCTTCTTTTTCAGATCTTCATTTCGGCCACCATATGATCGTCCACCAGATCGTCCACCGCGACCTCTTCCGTTTTGTCTGCTCTCAAACTTCTTGTTCAGCTTTTCCTTTACTTTTAGGGAAAATTGGTATGCCTCTTCAATACTGTTCATTCAAACCAGATTCAACTCCTCCTGGATGCTTGGCCTTAACCCATTAAGGTATCGGGCAACTTTCTCCTTATCAGCTTCTGCATGGCCTGTTTTGATGAGAAGTCGATAGAACTCCTCTGTATACTCCTGAACAGATCTTCCTGCTTGCTTCAAACTCTGCATTTTCTTTAGTAGGTCAAGCTCATAATCAACAGGAATGAATTGTGACTTCAATTTATCCACCATCCGATCCCATCTTGTGATTTTATCTTTCCCTCTTTTATTTCACTCCAATTGTATTTCTTGCCACCAGATCTTCGCATGACCTTTCAATCTGGCCTTCGCAAATTTGACCCTATCAGGATCTTCAACATCTTCATACTCAAAATATTCCTCATATTCATTGATCCAATCGATCAATTCCTCTGGGTTAAGATTTCTAGAAAATGTAGGAACCTCAATCTTAGGTCTTTTCCCAATCTTGGAAATCACCCGAAAAAGTCTTTCTTCCTCCTGGTTCACAATTTCAACTTCTCCTTCTTGATATTCTTCTTCGGCTTCATCCTCACTTTCATCTCTGAAATTAAGATTCATTCCTCTATGAATCTCTTCTTGCAATGCTCGCACTTGTCTCTGCAACTCTCTAACCTCAGGTGTCACAACACCAGGTCTTTCGCCACGTTCTCTTCATGGAGGCATTTTCGCGATGCGCGCTAAAACCCTAACCACGGTCCTGGTGCAAACTGCCTCACAGTCGGTGATCTGTTTACACACTCAAGAACCCCTGCTCTGATACCACTTGATGAAGGGTGCTCCCCTTAATACCACAAACACATAACAGAAATAGAGAAACAACAACAATAATATGCAAGAACAGAAAATTGGCTTCTTATTATCTCCACAAATGTGGAATTACAAACTTTCAGAATTACAATATGCAAAGCCACATGGGCATTCCTTACAATATTCTGTAGGACAAAGCCTCGAACTATTACCCAGAACTATTCTGAACTACCTAAGACAATAATACAGCCTTCCTTATATAGGCAATTTTCCACCGCCTGGGAAGGTTCCAGAATTTTAGCCAATAAGGCCGACCAAACTTAGCATTATTTTATTTTACATTTTATTACATCATAGTCGGCTCAAGACAACCTTTGAAACCCGAACAGAAATTTTGAAGAAAATTATTTTCTGCCATTTCAGGTGGTCCAACTTCCGAAGACCATAAGTCATCACCAGTTGACCCGATCGGCTATTATAACCCCATTTCAGAAATGCCACAAAGAGCTCTACAGGCTTGACCTATGCAAGTGCCCGTCACGCAAATTTTTGACCTCATCCGGGGCCTCTAAAGCCTTCAAAACTGAGTTCAAAGTTTCTGTACCCTGCTGCCAATACCGAAAATCTTCAATATCTTCCAATATACACTTGATCTGGCAATGAAACTTTACTGGCAGACTTATATGACCAAAATGAACCTCCAAGAAAGAAATCAGATCATTCTGAGCACATACAAAAATTACCAAAAAATAGTAACTTTCCATAAATAGCAGCTCTGCACAAAATAGCCCTTATTGAATATAAAAATAAAAATATTTTTTGGTGATGCAAGATTGCTCTTACACCCAGGATGCTCCTGCATCAATAAGATTTTTAGTATTTTAGTAATCTATTGTTAAGAACACATGATCAAATGTGTTAGTATGAAGAAGTTACAGCGAGTTGAAGTGACATAGATAGTAAGCGATAGAATAGAAAAGTGCATGCAGCCGACAGGAAAGATTTTGATTAGTGAGTATTATTTTATTTTGTTAAGGATATGAACCTATTTTAAATGTGTTGTAAACATGTTAATAACAATGTATGTAAACATGCTTGAGCCAATTTATTTGGAAGCATTGTATGTAATAGGTTATAGGCTGACTTAGTAAATAGTTTTGGTTGTGCCTATATATAAGATATGCATTTTTTTATTTGAGTATGTTGTTGTTATAAAGAGTTGATAGAATAAAATAAGTATGTGAAGTATGTGTTAGGAGTAGTAAGAATTATATAGAGCTTTACAAGAGGTTAAAGCATCAACACACAAAAAGAACTAATTAGACAAGCAATGTCATAGCATCAGTTCACCTTTGCAGATATAGTGTGTATCTGATAACTAGGAGGTTGTAGCCTTCCTTATTGAGTAGTGAGCTCTAACAGTGAGCCATCCACCCCTAACAGGGTTTGTACTTCAAGACTCCTAATAGGGTCTGAACTTTGACCAGGTCATTGTAGTAATGCATTTTAATGACTACTCCTAATAGGGGAAAGGAACATTAACATGTTCATAATACAAAGTACAATTATTCATGGGTATTAATTCCCCCTGGGGTTTTTCCTTTGGCCAAGGTTTCCCTGTAATCATATCTGGTGTTATGTGTTATGGTTGATTACTTTATTTTCTTTAATATTCAATTCAGCAATTAAGTAATTGAGTTAAGTTTCAAGATATCAGAAATTAATTGTAGAACACTAATTCACCCCCCCCCCCCTCTAAGTGTTCCCATTCCTAACAATTGGTATCAGAGCTTTCATCCTATGAAGATAATTTTAACCACTTAAGCAGATCGAGGTTATGGAAGAAGTAAAACATCTGAAGAAGAATCTTGATGCAACTCTTGAAGATCTTGACATATCTGAAAAAGAAATTGAAGAACTAAAATTGAAGGGAAGTGGCTCACAAGTATTCATCAAGAAACTAAGGAAAGATTTGAAAGATTGTTCAAACAATGATTTGGGAAAAAATAGTCAAAAAGCTAAATGATGAAAATACATCTCTAAAGGATCAAATTGAAGAATTGTATGAAAAGCTAACTAATAACTAGGAAGCCTATGAAGAATAGATCAAAGAGAACAAGCAGTTAGATGATGAACTTATGCAAGAAAATATGAGAATCTTGGAGTTAGAAAACATCAAGAAACAGATGGAATTTGAATTGACAGAAGCAAAGAACCATATAGACAAATTACACACAAGTACTGATCTAGTAGAGTCACAGTTGTATGCACAGAAGATTAAAGGAGATACCATTGGTATTGGATTCAATGAAGAACAAAATCAAATCAATGATATGTGAGAAAGAATGAAAGCACCATAAGAATCTACATAAGCTAAGAAGACTAAAAATATCATTGAAGCTAAAGTAGAACCATCCAAGGATGAATACAAGCCAGTAAATAGAACTTGTTATGCCTATAACAAGCATGGACATATAGAAAGAGATTATAAAGAGGTAAGACCTTTCAATGGTTATTGTTATTCATGCAATAAATTTGGTCATAGAGCTATGAATTGTAGATCAAATCAAAGAAATTAGACACAACACAATTAGAGAAATCAACCACAACAAAGTGTTAAAATTCCTTAGAACATTACATGTTAGATATGCAAATATAATGGACACATAGATAGAGAATGCAGTATGGTAACTCACATCAATGCACCGAGGAATATAATGCCTCCATTTATTTGTTACTCTTGTAACAAGGTTGGAAACATCTTAAAGTTTTGCAGATCACAAGCACAAAGACAAGAAAGACCTGATAAGTCTCAAGGATCAATTTTAGATGAATTTGGAGAAATCAAGTTTGTGAAAGCTACAGAAGATCTGAGAAAGATTTGGATGGAATTAAAGAAAGATAATTTATGTACCATAGCATTAGATGCATCCTCATTGGATACACCTTATAAAATGCAACAACCAAGAGAAAAGCATCAAAGATCACGTCAGACATTCTGAAAATCCATGATGTTACTCAAGCAGAATTGGATAAAGCTAGGGAAGCCAAGATTGCAATGCAACTTGAGAGCGCACCCTCTTCTGATGTCAAAGAAGAGAAATATGATGATCCTAAGGAAAAGAAGAAGAATATAGAAGAAAACATCTTTGCACCTACACCTACTATTGATCTAGAGTCCACTCCACCTCCTGAGCCTAGAAAGATGCCTAAAAGGAAGAAGTAGACCAGGGCAAGCCACCCATCATCAAGGACAACAAGAAGCCAAGGAAGAAACACTCAAGCACCTCCTGAGGTAGGATTCAAATTGAATCTAGAAGTGTTGAGAACTAGAGTAGTTGATGAAGGGAGAATTGATCAAATAGCTAAGTTATATGATAAGTATCATGAGATAGACAAATAAGAGATTTATTCTATGATCATCAAGCACATCATTAAATTCAAGAAGACAGTTCTAGAACTTAAGATAGTCATTCTTGATAATGTTTGGAACGTTCTGGATTCTTTGAAGAGACAAGCCATAGAAGAATATTTTAGGATAAGGGAAAAGACTTTTGATGACAACCTCCCTATATGCTCATTTGAAGAGAAAACATTGTTGTTGGATTTGGTGAAGCCTCACCTAAAAACTAAACTAAGAACTCTACAAATTATGAACAAGGATTATGAATTGGTTATAAAGGAGACTGAGAAGGAATTTGAAAAGGGCTTCTTGGAAAGACACACACATCCTCCTACTGCACTTGCAACACAAGTCCCTTCTAAGAAAGAAAAAGAAGATGAGATTCCCAAAGCACCTGTGATAGGTTCACATGATTCTGCACCCATAGTGACAGCACCTATTGAAGAAATGGAGTTTGTGCCCATGTTTGAAGCTAAAAATGACACTATTATGATCGATAATGCTGAAATATCAATGGTGGAAATTGATAATGAACTAGACAAGTTTGAAGAATCCTTTGTAAGCACTAGAGAGGCTGAGATCTTATGCGGTGAAGAGTCACCTAAGAAGCAAGAAGAAGTCCAAGTTGAAGACTTGACTAGACAAGAAAGTGAGAAGGAAGATGAACCTATAAGTGAAAAGGAAGATGAACATAAAGAAGAACCTTCTATGGAGATCTGAGTGAATCTAAAGACTAAGATTATGGAAGCAAGTAAAAGCTCACTCCTTACCCCTAAGCCATCAATCTCATTGTTGTCAAGTTTGATCCCTGATACAACCAGTCTAGACTCTTGGGGAAAAGAAGATTTAGTAAAGATAAGTGTATTAACCATGGAGAAAGCAAAAGAGAAAAAAGTTATAAGAAATCCATTATTTGTAAAATCAATCAACATTCTGAATAGTCTACTACCCAAGGATAAGAAAGTATCAAGTGTACATTTAGTGGATGGTGTCAGAACCATCTTTACAAGCTTCAAAGAAAATTTTTCAAGTCTTGAGGAGTTAGCATCTAAAATTGCAGAAGAGAAATATCTCAAGAAAAGGCTAAATGAATTAATAGGTAATTTCACACTTGACCTTAATTCACTAAAGGTTGGTCAAGCAATGCTGAAAGATCTAGCAGCAAAAGGAAGTAAAATAATTGCTGATTGTATGAATAAAGACAAACTTACTTTAGACCTTTCAAAGAAGATTTAGGAAGTTGAGTATTTGATGGCGCCTATGAGAAAATAAATCTAGATCCCTCACAAGATATTAACATGTGTAATAATGTCTACCAAGGACAAACAGACAAAATTGAAAAGGTAGAGAAAGATATTTTGAAGATAAGGGTTAGGCAAGCACAGTTAAGGAATACACTTGCACCCTCTCTAGATGTACTCAATCAGAGTATCAAGGAGATAGATGCCACTATTGTGACATATGATCAAGGGCCATTTATAGATTTGGAAAAGATGGAGAGGCTAACCTATGCATTATGCACTCAAGGCATTTTGGCAGCAAGAGATCCATGACCTTAAGATTGCATACCTGGATGTACTTTCTATGTAAGTACTTGCAGTGTCATTTTTGTGCACCTTTGTCATTAATGTCAAAGGGGGAGTAGATTAATATGGAGTAGTAGAGTAATATGGTATAAGGGAGATATAAGATAGATAGTATATGATGTACAATATTCAGAAAAAGATAAGAGTATAAGATAGAAAGTTTTTGTGTAAAGATGTAGTTTAGCAACTTTGCCATATTCCTTTGTTGCCATTAATGAAAAAGGGGGAGATTGTTGGAAAGTTGACTATACTAGTTCATATGACTAAGTTTAGTGTTGTCATTGTGGTAAAAAATTCATATGAAGTTTTTGAGTCAGCACAATAACTTAGAAGATCAGAATTTGGCTAAGTATGGAAGACAGAGTAGACAGTGAAGTACCTAATGAATAGAGCATCAATGCACGTGTGTATGATCAAGTTTTGGTATGCATCCTTGAATATAATATTTTGAGTATGTTAGTAAGCTATGGTTAAGAACACATGATCAAATGTGTTAGTATGAAGAAGTTACAACAAGTTGAAGTGACATAGATAGTAAGCGACAAAATAGAACAAAGCATGCAGCTGATAGGAAAGATTTTGATTAGTGAGTATTATTTTATTTTGTTAAGGCTATGCACCTATTGTAAATGTGTTTTAAATGTTTTAATATCAATGTATGTAAACATGCTTGAGCTAATTCATTTGGAAGCATTGCATGTAGTAGGTTATAGGCCGACTTAGTAAATAGTTTTGGTTGCGCCTATATATAAGACATGCACTTTTGTATTTGAGTATGTTGTTGTTATAAAGAGTTGATAGAATAATAGAAGTATGTGAAGTGATGGATTTGATGAAAAACAACCCAAAGCTCCCAAGAACACCTGCACACAAACACCTATCACAGAAAGATGGAGAAGCAAACAGCTATGGAGGCCTGAACGCATTCATCCACAAGAGAGGAGAAATCCTTGATGTGCAAAAACAAAATTTGCAATCAATAATGAAATGTCAAAAAAGGTTACAATGTGTTATGAGATCAATCCCTATAAAAAGAGATCAGAAACCCTAAAAAGGTAAAACCCTAGGTTGCATAATAATAATTAATAAAGAAATTAATTATTATATGCCTAAAGTTTAGCTTAAGTAGAAAGAGGCAATAAGTGACTGAATAATTAAATCAATATGATTCAATTAATCAGTAAACACTTTATTACTCTAACACCCCCCCTTAAGATAAACTTTGGGAGAAGCTAAAAACCTAGAAAGAACTACTGAAAGAAAATGGGTCCCGGCAACAAAGGCTTGATCAGGTACCCAAGTACAAAAGAGAGTCTCTACAAAATGGAGAAATAGAGAAAACCACATGGGAAGAACTCTACTCCAAAAAGAGACCAAGACTAGTCTGAAGGACTGAAGAAGCCTCCAAAACTAGGAATGTTCTAGAAAATAGGAAAAAAGATGAACATGTACAACATCAATGAAGCGTGAAACTGCAAACTTTGTCAAGAAGATACTGATGATCTAAAGATCCTCCACAGAAATATGACCAGGTAGAGAAGACTATAATCTGCATGAGTGCCCTCAAATAACACTACTCAAATCAGGAGGCAAAAAAAGGCAAACACTTGAACTTGAAGATATAGATGGCATAAACACCAAAATCCTGAAGAGCCGATCAATCAAAGCTGGAAGAGTGCATCCAAAAATAGGAAAGAAAAAAGTGTCCATATGGTAAATGATCCATCTCACCAGAATGCATAGGTACCCAGCCATTGCAACCACCTAGTACATAGGATCAAATACTGAATACATAGCTCACACTATTGAACCAAGGAAGCAATAGAACCAACAATAGAAACCCCCCCATACTGCTGACAAGGGAGTAATGATAGGTATACTAAAAAGATCATCCAATATGAACTGGATGATGAAGATGAATCTGAAACATCGAATGTGTAGAGAGAGTACAAACACAAATAAAGATACCTGAGGCTAATGTCATTGGAGAAATACTCACATGACAAAAGAAGATGTCAAACAAAGGCAAACATCAAACCCCCCTAGCACTTTATAATGGAGTGTGAGTACAAAGAGCATGAACATGTGCAAGATCCCATACATGCAATAGAATGGGACTTTATCTCAGTATGTGTGCATTAAAGAATGCTACAAAAATGAAGTATACACTACTCAATGGAGATCAAAGGCTTCTAAAACAAAAGAACAACCTAAGATGATCCATTCCTCAAAGAAAAGAGATTCCAAGACTTGAACAACCAAGATATCCACCAGACTATAAAAAAGAAAGAATCTGAATAAAATGAACTTGGAGCATAATTGGAAAAATGACTCATAGAACTAAAAATCTCTTTGAACAAGCTTTCCAACAATATATCATTTTCCAAAAATGGAGTCTAGATGTGCAAGATAGAGCTCCCAGAGTGCAGAACTGAAGATCTGGCTTTGACAGAGAAAAAACCATCAAAAAAATAAAACCAGAAAAAATAACCTCTAGATCTGGAAAGAGCTCAGAATCAAATTTCCAACGATATCTCGTTTGCCAAAATTTGACACTGTATGCTCAAGATATGAGCAAAAAACCAACAGCTGCGCTTGAGGGCCCAAAGAAGGTGGCTCGAAGGATCTGAGGATGGGTGACATTAGAAAAAGGAAAAAAAACATAGATGAAACCATCAGATCTAATAAAAGCTCAGAAAGAGCTTTTTGACAATATCTCATTTTTGAAAATGGAGTCCGGATGCAAGAGAAACGGATCCCGGAAGGTAGGAGGTCTGAAACACCAAGATCGCAGAGAACATCTGAATTTAACAAAAAAAATAGCATCAAAATGGAAAAATAAAAAAAACCATACTAGAAAATTTGGATCTCTCTTAGAACCAGCTTTTCGACGATATATCGCTTGAAGAAAATGGAGCCCAGATGAGAAAGATAGAAGCCGATAACCAACAGGAAGTGTCAGACGGAAGGAAAAATAGGAGCCTTGACTTTGAAGGACTGGTGTGAAAATTAGAGGGAAAAACTCCAAAATCTGAAATGCCAAAAAATTGTGTCTCTAAACTAGCTTTCCAATAGTATCTCATTTTCCAAAAAATGATATTGTAGGCCCGAGATACGCTGAAAACAACGCAGGAGGGCTGAGATGCAAGAGCACTGAACAAATTTTTCCTTTGACTACAATAAATGTGGCATTAATGAAAAAATCAAGTAACCACTCTAGCAAAAACACATCTGCCTCAGAATTACCTTCCAGCGATATCTCATTTGACCAATTCCGATCCCAGATGCACGAGTTATGCCCAAAAAACTGCCTACATGTCTGAACTGATCATTCAAAAATCATGCAACAAAATTTTTGTTTGAAAAAGGCTTGCATGAGCATGCATCATGCTGACATCAGTAGGTGCATGATGGAAAATGGAGATGGTTAGTTGGCCGGCGGGAAATCTAGCAGGTTCACCGGTGCCAGTGACCACATGGTTAACCAGTGCAGTCACCGTCGGCAGTGACCACATGCCACCCTTAGCGCTGCCGATGGCCACCCTCAACAGTGCGCCAGTGGCCACTGCTCGATGGGAGGCCACTAGGCAGTGCGCCCAAATAATTTTATTTTATTTTTTTTTATATTTAAAAGTGTCATACCCTGCGTTGGAATGCATGCCAGGGCCGTACAGCCCTAGTAGGCAAAACAAATTTGACTTAGAAGCCAATGTGTCCAAAATCGACAAGCTTTATATGGATTTTGACTATCTTGGCCTTTCAGATGCAATTGTGACATCTGTTTGGGCCAGAAGTGCTCCAAAAAATATTGATCACCTTGGGATCCATGCCAGGGCTGATTGCAAAAAAAGTTTCTCATAGATTCCAACTTTGTCCAAATTAGACAAATTTTATATGGATCTTGGGGTTCTTGGATGCTCTAAACACAACCATGAGGTCCATTTGAAACCAAGATGACCAGAAAAATAGGGTCCCCCCTAGATTTGATAGGAAACCCTCTTTGAAAATGCAGATCTAATGAACACAGCCGAATCTCACAGGAAGAGGACAGGGGCAAGTAGATCTGAAGCTTTGATACCATGATGGAGTTGATGAAAAACAACCCATAGCTCCAAGAACACTTGCACACAAACACTTGTCACAGAAAGAGAGAGAACTAAATAGCTATGGAGGTCTAAACACATTGATCCATGAGAGAGGAGAATCCTTAACGTGCAAAAACAAAAGTTGCAATCAATAATGAAATGTCAGAAAAGGTTACAATGTGTTATGAGATCAATCCTTATAAAAAGAGATTAGAAACCCTAAAAAGGTAAAACCCTAGGTTGCATAATAATAATTAATAAAGAAATTAATTATTATATGCCTAAATTTTAGATTAAGTAGAAAGAGGTAATAAGTGACTGAATAATTAAATCAATATGATTCAATTAATCAGTAAACACTTTATTACTCTAACATGAAGTATTTGTTAAGAGAAGTAAGAACGATATAGAGCTTTACAAGAGGTGAAAGCACCTGTGCACAAAAGAACTGATCAGACAAATAGTGTCATAGCATTAGTTCACCTTTGCAGATATAGTTTGTCTGATATCTGGGAGGTTGTAGCCTTCCTCATTGAGCAGTGAGCTCTAGTAGTGAGCCTTCTACCCCTAACAGGTTTTTTACTTCAAGACTCCTAATAGAGTTTGACCTTTGACTAGGTCATTGTATGAATGCATTGTAATGAATGCTCCTAATAGGGCAAAGAAACATTAACAGGGTCATAATACAAAGTACAATTATTAGTGGGTATTAATTTCGATTGGGGTTTTTCCCGTTGGCCAAGGTTTCCCCGTAATTATATCTGGTGTTATGTGTTATGATTATTTACTTTATTTGCTTTAATATTTAGTTCAGCAATTAATTAATTAATTTAAGTTTCAAGATATCAAAAGTTAATTATAGAGCACTGATTCACCACCCCCCCCCCAACCTTCTCAGTGTTTCCAGTCCTAATAGTACCTAGTTACCTTGGGTTGGGAAGTTTCTAGTTGGTCAACCTTGACTTGAAATCCGTAGGTAACCTTTAAGTGGGTTTAGGAGGGTCTTTTGGGCTCCCATGAGGTAACTAGGGTCAATTTTAGCTACCCAATTTGGTACCCTAGGGGTTAGGGATCATTTTCAACCCATTAAAATTCTTTAATCACATTAATGACACCCCAAAAGTCTCCATTTATAAGTTGTGTGAATTTGAGAGTTGTGAGGATTTGGTTAACCTCTCTCTTCTTCCCAAATTTGCATTCAACTTCATTTATGAGAAGGAGAGAAGTGGGAAGAAGGAAATGGAATTTTCATCCTAACTAGTGATTGGTTCCTAGATTTTAGGAGGTTTTCCTTTATAGGGAAAGTCTTAGGAAAGGCTTGAGTGTTCACCCACTCTCTAGTCTTAGAGACCATTTTAGATTTGGAAGGAGCTTATGGATGGCTTTCCTGGAAGGAGAACTCAATTTTCAAAATTCAAACTTGGCTTGGAGTAAGGTTGAAATCTTGTAGTTTAAATTTTTTTTCTTGCATGTATGTGAGCTTGGAGCTCCATTAATGGACTCCATGGCTTTTTATGGTTTATGCTTTAAAAATTCTTATGTGCAAAATTGTTGTTTTTCCTTTGTAAGTTCAATTTTCAATGGGATAATTCAAGGCACACTCACCCTAGGGAGGGTAGAGTAACCTTGAATGGGGTAGTAGGAAGAGACCCAGGATTGTACAAAGTCTCCCATGTGTGGAGGGATAAACATGGAGTTTCATAATACGCATGATGTGAAGTATGCCCAATGGGCACCTGGGGGCATAAGGGGATTTTTAGACTGCATCTTTTTGAAGATGGTCTTTCCAAGCCTTTTGTGGCTTGTGAAAATTTTTACATTATATTGTGGCTTCTCTTGCTATTTTTCCACCACTACCCCCATTTCAGGAAGGTCTCTTGGAGACCTTCCCTTGTTAAACCATGTTGGTAAATTGTCTTAAGTGTTTTAGTGTTGAATGTTTTCTTCATGATTGTTAATCCTTTTTGTTACATGTTCCTTACTATATCCCCTAGCTCGGGGGTTGCGTTGAAAAGGCCCAAGTAGGGAGGTGAGCCTTCGTGGTCAATCTCACTCTATCAGGTACCTAGCTCGATGAAGGATGTGGTAGACTTGTGGAGCTATAAATTCAAATTTGTAAA